>JASANE010009742.1:0-12953 GCA_030248225.1 Trileptium ribeirensis | reverse complement strand
GTTTTCTAAGTATACCATATGGATGTAAGTTTTTCGCAGCCCATATCTCGCGACACAGTCTTTGCATCGAATCAGTTCATCGAGATCTACATACAAATTCGATGAATGTCTTTTTATGGTACGACTCCTTGGGACACTGTCAGCCAGAATTTTTTTCGTAGACCCTTTGTCTGAAATATAGACTGCAAATTTCTTCATGTTATTGCATATGCTTACCTATACGAGTGTCTATTAAGTTATCAAACTAAATAAAGCCTAGCTTTGCATAGGGATCTACAGACAAAGCTGCATATCACTTTTTTGTAGGATGATTGATTTCCTGTGGTTCTGTGGGTCAGAATATATTTCTGAGAGCCCTTGTCCGAAATCTAGATTTTTTAAATTTTTTTCATTTTATTGCGTGTTATTACCTTTACAGCAAGTGTCTATAACATTATCAAACTAAATTCTAACTTGACTGTATTATACCTTTTCGAGGGTTTCAAGAGTTTTCTGTCCGCGAAGCCGATTTACAGAATACAGTCTTTCGTGAGTAGTTGAGTTATAGATTGCGTACAGGGCATCAAGAATCGTTACTCCGAAGAAAACCACTAAGCCGTGACAAGCCAATTTGCGAGTGAGACGAAGAGAAACCACATATGACCGTAACGATTTTACACAGTAGCCCAAATTTTGATCTCAGCTCTTGTGTGAAGCGATAAAATTAATTTTGGCTGGACAAATTGATGTTTAATATTAGGTTATTGTTTTGATTTGAAAAACGTTTTCTTTTAACTCATTTTCTTAATGTACTGGAGACTTGGTCGTTGCGCTGGAAAAATTCTATACAGTTTTTAATTTAGCACGGTGTTTTTGAGATGTTGGGCTTAATGTCATAGTACTGTACTATAAGGACATTGCGGTGGAAACATGCGCTTTTCATCACGAAAAAGTTTGCATTCAAGGTAGAAAAATTTTTGAATCTAGTGGGTAGATTACCCTGATCATGTTCCCCTATCCTTCACTTTATCCCAAAGCCAGTAATATGATGTGTATCGTAATGTTTATCTAGATACCAATGACAGTATTTCATGCATTTTCAGAGGTTTTCAGTTGGTTTAGTGTCAATGCACCCGATTTTTAGGATATACCATGTCTTCAATTGTTTGGTTACGTATTGCGTACATGTGGTTAAAATTGTCTACATAGATTTTTCGGTACACTGAATACGATCGGTAACAGAATCCAATATGAATATTTGATGTCTCTTCAGAGCCTTGTAATTGGTTTAAACTCAACGAACTCGATTTCCAGAGTATATTCAGTCTTCAGTGGTCGTGTTTACGGCACCAAAAATGCTGTAAATATAGGTTTTTCAGTACACCGGATATGATGGTTTGGCTATTTAGAGAGCAGATTCATGCGTTTTCAGTGTAATAACAGACGTGACGCTGCTGCTCTACGTACTTCCAAACGCAGTGCCAATACGTCCCCAGCTATCGTATCTTCGTGGGCGAGCTGAGCGATCTCATTTCGGACTATCTTCTTTGGCTAGACCGAAGAAGCTACGGAGCTTAGTAAGCAGGAGCGTTTCACGGCATGTGTTCGGATCCCTCCGGATGGGTTGCGCAGTCGCCTACGTGGTGGTTCCTCTCAGGTGCCCAGGGAGGTTGGCTCCTTCATCTGCCAGCAGGCCAAGGAGATCATAATGCTATTCCATATCCGACCGTGACGTTTAACATCGGATTGTTTCCGCGCTACCAGGTTCGGCAGGTGGCTCCCTCGAATCACCGTCACGTTTTTGAACGTTTGCAGGTCTCGAACTAGTTTTTTCTACACGTACATTGAATGGACGGCGAACCGCGCTAAGATTTGTAACTTTTGTGACGACTGGGGCGACGATATCGAGCCCCTTTGGTGAGCATCGCTACATATAACATCAATTAACACAAGCACACAAACGATTTTCAGTCATTATTTCTCGACAAACAAATCAGATATATACACGTTCATTAAGGTTTAATACAGTGCGGTCACTTTGACAATAGTAGCGTACACAAAGATTGTATATAAACAACACAAATACATACTTCGCACAGAAAATTGGATTGGGTCATAGCCTTCCTAATCGAATGTACACAGCCGTAAGCTAGATCAACTTCAACAACTATATTTAGCTTTTACGAACATTTTGGTGACGGCTGTGCTTACAAAAGAAAATTGGGGAAAGAAAGTGGACACGAATGTCCAACGGTAGAGCTGACAGGGCGCTAGAGGCTAACTGACCGTTCAATATTACGCCAATAGGCTGGTTCTGGTAAGTTGAAGGTTGCTATTAAATCATGACTAATTGACGGAAGGGGGCAGTACACTAACAAAGACATTAGGTTCGGAGTTCCGGTACGCTATCGGGAAGAGGCGCGAGTATAATTCGACTGCTTATTGAATTCGCAGATGGAGAAACGCTAGCTTCGGAATCGAGAATTCTCACTAGGCCACGCTATGGTGAAAAGATGGGCGTCCGTTTATGTTTTTCTCTGTAAACAAGACTTCGTTATCTCAACGTAAACCGATATGGATTTGTGAGGGCTCGTATGAAAGCTGATGTGTTTTTCGGAGGTTTTATTCCGATTCGACACCTTCACGCCCCACCACAGGGGTCAAAGGGGTATCCAGGGGTACAATGCTAAAATTGGCCATTTTTTGGGTCATTTTTGCTCATAACTCGGCAATCCTTGAGCAGATTTGAGTCATTTTGATATCGAAATATTTGTCCTAGGAAGCTTTATTTATGGGTATATAAATTGTTTTGGCCGGATCTCTATGGAGCATTGGGTTACTTTAGCAAGTTGAGCAAATTTCCAAAATATTGGTCAAACTTTGTCGGGGTGTAGCTATTTATCCACTCAAGCGATTCGAACGAAATTTGGTATATGGATAGCGGGGCTACCTGCACGTTGAACAGATTTAATATAGGACCCCTGGATCCAATTGGTATTTGAGGCAAAAGTTGGGCCCGACGCTATAGGTAGTCATCCGTGACATTACCACTTCTAACGGTATATCAATCATATGGGTATTCGTGGATGCTGATTTCAAATCGTCACTGTAGAGATAGTTATATAAATGGGTGAGACAAGGCGAGTTTTGCAAAAGCGATTTATGTCGTACGGTCTGTAGCAAAATATGTTTATCTTTTCTGTGCTACTGTGGTTTTGTTATGATTCTTATATATACTTAGATATGTTGTTCACGATTCGTAAGCAGTTCTGATGTAGAGTTAACCTTCGTAGGGTGCGTATTAGATATCTGACTATAAGTTTTGCTGCATCTATCTCTTATTGAACAGCAGATTAATAAATATTTTTTGGTGAGTTACGTCTATGTTTCGTAACAGGAATATATTTTTAACGAGTTGTTCCACTGTATGTTAACGTTACAGTTTCTCATTATTTGTCCGAATTCATACACTTGACATGTCGCCAAGATTCTAGTATTACTCTACTAAGGGCAACGTTATAATGACAAAGTATACATGGTATAATTTTATGCATATCAAGGATATGCAACAATCAAGTAATATCATACAACAATCAATAAATAGTTCAACAGAATAGTAGGGTACCGTATGACTCAATACATCAATGCATGGTATGGTACATTTGAATGACATAACATGGCGGCAATTATTTTATATAACTTGTAATAAATGGTTCTAAATACTTACAATGAGTTTTCTGATCCATTTTGCTTCAAGGTGAATCTTTTGAAATCAAATTCGACAAAATCTCAAGGCTCATTCTCGGATCAGGATTAGGTGCCCCCGAGGATGTCTTTATTATATATACGCAATTACATATATGAGCCATTTGTGTTATTTTGGACAGGTTTACGAAGGTGCTGGGTCGAGACCGATCCGGGAAATATACTAAAATGAGGATACAACTCATGTCAGAATCTAAAAACTACGTGTGATCGTATTTTTATATAAATTGTGCATTAAATTTTTTTCAGGTATAGTAGGAGGTTTTGAGAGCGGGTGGTAAGTATAACACTAGAAGGCTCAGAAATCCAAACTGGGGTGAGGGGCCCCTGGAATTTCTAAATTTCCCTGGCAAAATTTGGGGCTCACCCTGGTTCATCCCCTCTTGGCAAAATATTTTTACTTTTTCCTCGGTAGAACACCTCGTTGTTGAAATAAAATTTGACCAAAATTTGTAAAACAATTAAAAAATTTCATATATTTTATCAAAAATGGTGTTTCTCTTTCTTTTGTGACACAGATTTTAACCATTTTCTCGTGGCAAAATCATGCGCTCCCTGGTTCCTTAACCAGGTGGGCCCAGGTTCGTGCCCCTGCGAAATTTTTATCTAATGGAGAGCCCAGGAAGGCCTGGTAAATATTAAAGAAGTGGTCAAAGTACATTTAAAACAATATTGACACAATTAGATAAACAGATGCAACTACGGTTGGTGATAGCATGATAAATAAACATATAACAATTTTAATATTGTTCAGGGGTGGGGATGGGGCATCATGCGTCGTAGGTAGTGGAACATGCCCAATCTTTAAGTGTAAACACATTGAAAATATTTCGGGTAGGGAATATTATTTCTACGTATTTTATATGTTTTTAAGGAGAATTGTAAAATCTGTTGTAGAGATTGTTTTTGTGTTAGGTATTTGTTATATGAAGGGCATCATGCTGAGAAGTGTTGCGACACATTATAGCCTAATCTATATATCCAATATATTGTCGGATAAGCCTGTTGCAAATAATTACTCGCTAGCCTATTGTTAGCTAGCAGGTAAGCCAATGGTAATACCGTTATACATAATGTTTTAAATTACTCATAATAGCACTATCCTTTTGATAAACGGAATCCTTTGTATTTGTAACGTTTTAGGGAACCGCTGTTTAAAATGCCACAGTACGGAACTTTGTTGTGAGCTTTAACGATCACCGTTAACGTTCTCGTGCATCGAAATGTTCTGATGGCGCCAACCAAAACCTAGTAATGCCGGAAATCACCGTCTTTCTATTTTCAGCAGATGGTGTGAGAAAGTCTTGTAATGTAACTTGAGCTTGCAGTAATTAATGCTTTTCTATTTTATAAATATTATGGGGGATTCAACCATGGTTAAGACATAATGTATTGTGGTTGAGGCTGGGGTTTTTGTAATCACATTTCTTCTCTGATGTATTTCTAATGGTTAGAAACATGTATGTTAAAATATCAATTATTATAGTACTTTTTGATTTAAACTAGCATATTAGTTTGATTGCATATCTTATCTTATATATAGTGTGTGTTATTTTAGAACAATACGGCGTCCATTTTATCTTCGTATCCCTCGCTGATGGAGGAATATATGGGTTTACGGCTCGAACCCCCTTCTGGGCCCGTAGCTGTGGTATCGCATCAATTGGTATGCGCCTATCTAATGATTATCCTTGAATATATAGCTTATATATGGTATACATTCTAACCTTTTTCCTTAATTTTCCGCGGCTTGGTCTGTGTCGCGTAACATAAACCGTGGCCTCAAAAAAGAAATTGAAACGTTTGCGAGACTGCGGGATTTTTGTAAGATGTTTTTCTCATGTTTTAGGAATTCAATGATAGTAATATTCTGTTTCAATGTACTACTGTCATCAGTAGTAATAAACACATGTAATAAACGCATAAAATATGGCTTGCTAATGCTAAGTATGTAGTAGAGTATAATTATAGCTCTGTAACTGACGAACTGAGTTACTGAACATGTCTAGAAAGGTATCTGAAAAAACGGAGTTATATGAATAAGGGTCATTTCACGAAACCATGTACTTTTGAAACACCACTTTTTGAAGCCAAAATGAAACGTTTTTGAATGTACAGTGTCTAGACCCCTTCCGAGGTAAAAAAACCCTGAATTTTTCGAATATCGATGTCTCTATGCAAAACGAGCTACCTGAAACAAACAAACAATCGACCAATTTAGAACAAGCCTGTAGCAGAAGTTTTTCTAGCGCAACGGAGACAGCACCTACAGATACCATTTTATGCTCACAAACCAACCATGAGCTGGGGACGTCTGAGAAAAAATTTCAGGCAGATCCTTAGGCCTTGTAAAAAATGGCACCCCGATATGTTGAGTCGGGGGGGCTACACCTCAGGTCGGGGGCTACAGCTTCCTACAACATGCAACGCGCCAAACTTTAGCTACTTCTATACATTCTAGATGTAAGCTGGTAAAACAAATACAATTGATCTATGACTAGCTTACATTTAAGTGAAGATACCAAGGACAATGCGTGTAATAGATGTGCGGGCAGGCAGAAGGGTTCCCTAGTTGCCCAGTTAACAGCACGGCCCCATATCAATGTGCAATGATGATGAACTTATATACTAATATGATTCTTGCTACCTTCGACTACTTTTATTATACATGCGGTCGGGGGGGGGGCTACACGCCAGGTCGGGGGGCTACATTTTCATTAAAAATTTTTAATAGATGGGTCGATTCTAGTGGGGCTTTACTATGTTTATATCCGGCGTATTGTAAGACTGTATGCTAAATTTGGCTTTTTTAAATTTAAGTTTGGTCCGGTCGGGAGGGGCTACATTTTGCATACTCCATTTTTGGCATTTTATGACCTTCGACCTCATAATGAAATAACACATGGACAGAGGCTGATATTTTTTTCAATAACACCTGTACTGATTACGATTACCGTTATATAGCATTTTTGGCGCTAGTGCTCTTTGACTTTATTTACCAGCGTCTGAAAGCTGCCAGATTTGACCTTGGTCGGGGGGGGCTACATGTCACGAAAAAAATTTTCGGAAGCTTGACGTCAGCTTCAGTGTCGATGCTTACTCCCAAGTTTTTGCGGAAAAATTAGCAAATACCAATGGATCATAGTGAAATGAAAAACACACATATGTATCACGTGCTAGCAATACGGCGAATGTTTTTATTGGGACATGTGTTTTTGGCTTCATTTGGCCAACCCGGGTTGAGGGCCTCTGGATCCTGCTATGTTTGGTGTACAGAGGTCCACCATACCTCGTTATGATCGTCGGATATGCTATTACTACATCTCACAGCGGCATTAAATTTCCTTACAAAAGACTGGTAGTAATTGCCAAAAAGTGCCGATGTAGCCCCCCCGACTAAAATGACATGGTTTCGTGAAATGACCCATAAATAAAATATCAAAATCACCGTGCATGATGAACACAAGTTTTTTGTGTAAACATTGTTTAAAAGGATGTTTTTTACAAGTGACACAGGTAAAACTGTATATCGTCTTTACGCTTAGCTACTATTTCGTCGTTTCAAATTTAGATCTCTGAGAACATTTAAAGTACTACTATAGCAATTATACACCGACGATGCTTCAGTGGCATAACTCTTCGCTAAATTAGCAATTTTTTCGACAATATTTATTCGAGACATAATGAAATATAATTTGTGCGCCTATATTTGCGTTTGCACTGCACCCATGATTTCGTTTCTAAATTTTCACAAAACCGACATTTTGTAGGGGTGGGTTGGGTTGGGTATAGGATTATAGGGTTATTTAACCGCTAAACAATTTGGTTTCGTTGTTTCAACTCCGGACGGAGTGGTATATTAACGCTTCCGGCCGGCACTGGGAAATAAATTTGTAAACTGTGGAAAAAAGAATATCAAATTTTGTCACTTCTCCAATACAGTTGTACATGTGGGCGATTAGAATGTATCCATACGTTTTCGTTGTTGTTAAATACGATAAAAACAATTGTATTTGCGTGGTGTGCATCAAACAAGGCAAGTGTTGGTGTTCCACAACGTAAAAATCAATCTTCAAACTATAATTTTTCTAATTATTATATTTTGTGATTTATAAATTTTATTTTTCGTCTTTTTGATTTGAAGAAGAAATAAAAAGTTATTCTGTTTTCATATATAACTAAAATGACCGTGGAGTTGCCACTGAAGCATCGTCGGTGTATAATTGCTATCATGGTGCTTTATCAATGTTAAAAATCTAAAATTAAAACAAATGATAACTAACATTAAAGGCGACTATACAGTTTTCCTATAACTAAAAAACCTGTTGATGTTTACACAAAAACTGCTTGATAATGCACATAATTTCATTGTTCTTTATGAGTAGTTCACAAAAGACTCATGTCACCATCCTTTTCATACGAGCTACATTGGCCGTTTTTCGCAATTACATGTTTTTGCAAAGTAATGCCATGTTTGCAAATCTAGTAATGATATGAACAATCATAACGGTATGGTGAACTGTACACGAACATAAGATCAGGAGCCTCAACCATTACCAATAAACCAAAGCACATGTACAAAATAAAAAACGTCGCCGTATTGCTGACACATGGATCATATATTGTGTTTTTCATTTCACTATGATCCATTGGTATTGCTAATTTTTCCGCAAAAACTTGGAGTGACATCGACATTGAAGCTGACGTCAAGCCAAATTTTGGTGACATGGCCCCCAACCAAGGTCAAATCTGGCAAAGGCTTCAGACGCTGGTCTGATAATAAAAAGAGCACTAGCGCCAAAAATGCTGTGTGACGGTAATCATAATCAGTACAGGTGTTCTGAAAAAAATATCAGCCTCTGTAATGTTATTCATTATAGTCAAAGGTCATAGAATGCCAAAAATGAATTATGCAAAATGTAGCCCCTCCCGACAACCAAACTTTAATTTAAAAAAGCCAAATTTAGCATACAGTCTTACAATACGCAAATTAAACATAGTAAAGACCCACTGGAATCAAAGCCCATCTATTTAGAAATTTTTTAAATGAAAAATGTAGCCCCGACCTCACATATCACCCCCCCCCCCGACCGCATGTATAATAAAAGTAGTAGAAGGTAGCAGAGTAGTATTTCGTATATAAGTTCATCATACATTTGCACATAAATATGTGGGCGTGCTCTGACGTTGGGCAACTAGGAACCCCTTCTGCCTGCCCACACATCTCTCACGCATTGTCCTTGGTATCTTCGCTTAATGTAAGCTAGTCATAGATCAATCTATTTTTTTGTTTTACCAGCTTACGTCTAGAATGTATAGAAGTAGGGCTAAAGTTTGGCGCGTTGCATGTTCTAGAAGCTGTAGCCCCCAACCTGAGTGTAGCCCCCCCCGCTCAACATATCGGGGTGCCATTTTTACAAGGTAAGGGTCCTGAAATTTTTTCTCAGACATTCTTAAGCTCATGGTTGGTTTGAGCATAAAAGTATATAAGTGCTTGTCTACCTGCGCTAGAAAACTCTGTACAGCTTGTTACTAATTGGTCGATTGTTGTTTTGTTTTAGGTAGCTCGTTTTTCATAGAGACATCGATATTGCGAAAAATTCAGGTTTTTTTACCTAGGAAGGGTCTAGACACTGTACGTAGAAAACGTTTCACTTTTGCTTCAAAAAGTGGTGTCAAAATTACATGGTTTATGAATAACCCTTATTCATATAACTCGTTTTTCAGAATACCTTTCTGAGACGTGTTCAGTAACTCAGTTTCAGTAGTTACAGAGCTATAAATTATCTCTCTACTACATCTTACGTTCACAAGCCATATGCGTTTATTACATGTGTTTGTACTATAATGACAGTAGTACGTTGAAACGATATTACTATCATTGAATTCCTAGGAAACATAAAAAACATTATTTTCAAATCCCGCAGTTATTAGTTCTTTTGAGGCCACGGTTTATGTTACGCGACACAGACCAAGCCGCGGGAATTAAAAAAGGTAAAAATGTGTGCCATCTGTAGCTATATATTGAGGATAATCCGTCAAGTGGGCGCGTCAAATTAATACGGTAGCGCTACGGGCCAGAAGGGTTAGAGCCGTAAACCCATATCCTTATTCATAGCGAGGGAGTACGAAGTAAATGGGTACACATTTGTCTAAACGTAACTATATATTAAGAATAAGATAGATGAACTAATATGTAGTTTAATCAAAAAGTACTATAATTAATATTTTAACATTGCATGTTTCTAACCATTGGGATACATCAGAGAAGAAAATGTGATTCTGCAAAAACCCAGCCTCAAACCACCAATACGTATGTCTTAACCATAAATTTGAAATTGCCCCATAATATTATAAATGAGAAGCATTGATTACTGCAAGCTCAAGTTACATACAAGACTTTCTAGCCATGCTGAAAAATAGAAAACATACTCACATTTACTAGGTTTTGGTTAGCACCATCAGACATTTGGAATGCACAGAATATTTAACATCAAATAGTTAAACTATCAACAAAGTACAGTATATATTTTAACAGTTGCCAAAATATTTTCAGATTCATAATTTCCCAATTTACTCTCATGCTAATGTATAATAATTTACTCTAATTTACTCTAATTTACTCTCTGTGGCTTCACCTATCACCTAACAATGGTAACAACTAAAATATTTACTCTCTGTACACTATATTTACTCTATAGATTCACCTAATGTATATTTTTACTCTAATGTTCTAATTTACTCTAATGTAACAAGATACCTAACACAAAAAAGATTCTAATTTACTCTAATGTTCTGCCAAATATTTTATAAAATATTTTACTCTCTTTCTCCCTACGTTAAATATCTTTACACTTAAAAATTGGGCATGTTCCACTACCTAAGACACATAATACCCCCATCCCCACCCTGAACAATAGAATTGTTTACTATATGTTTATTTATTCATCTATCACCAACCATCATTCATATCTTTATCTAGTATCTCAACTGTTGTTAAAATGTACTTGACCACTTCTTTTAATATTTACCAGGCCTTCCTGGGCTCTCCATTAGATAAAAATTTAGCAGGGGCACGAACCTGGGCCCACCTAAGTTTAAGGACCCAGGAGCACATAGTTTTGCACAATGGTTTAAAAATATATGTCACGAGGGAAGAAAGAAAAACACCATTTTGATAAAATATATGAAATTTTTTTGATTGTTTACCAGATTTTGGTCAATTTTATTTTTCAACAACGAGTGTTCTACCGAGGAAAAGTAAAAATATTTTGCCAAGAGGGGATGAACCAGGGTCGGCTGCCAAATTTTGCCGGGAATTTTGGAATTTCCAGGGGCCCTCACCCCAGTTTCAATTTATCGACCTCTAGTGTTATACTTCACCGCTCTCGAAACCTCCTCCTCTATTAAAAAAAATTTTAATGCACAATTTATTAAAAATCGATCACACGTAGTTTTTAGATTCTGACATGAGTTGTATCCTTCATTTTTTAGTATATCCCGATCGGTCTCGACCCAGCGCCTTCGTAAACCTGTCCAAAATAACACAAATGGCGCATATGTAATTGCGTATATATGATAAAGACATCCTGGGGCACCTAAATTCCTGATCCGAAATAGACCTTTAATTTTGTCGAATTTGATTTCAAAAAGACTCACCTTGAAGCAAAATGGATCAGAAAACTCGTGTAAGTATATAAAAACCATTATTTAAGTTATATAAATAATTCACCATATTATGTCATTCAAATGTACCATTTTCCAGTCATTAATATTATTATTATTCATTCATCAGTACCTCTCTATTCTGTTGAACTTATTATTGATTGTTTCTATGATATTACTTGATTGTCATATCCTTGATATGCATTAAACATCCATGTATACTTTTGTCATTATAACGTTGCCTAAGTAAGTAATACTAAAGTATTTCGCGACACATGTCAAGTGTATGAATTCGGACAAATAATGAAAAACTATATAACACAACATACAGTGGAACAACTCGTTAAAAATATATTCCTGTTCTACAAAACATCAACGTAACTCACCAAAAAATATTATTAATCTGCTGTCAATCAAGAGATAATGCAGCAAAACTTATACGTCAGATATCAATACACCGCCTGAAGGTTAACTACTACATCCAGATACTATCAAATAGTGAACAACGCATTTGTAAGTATATATCAGTCATAACAAAACCACCAGTAGCACAGAAAGATAAACATATTTTGCTACAGAGCCGTACGACATAATCGCTTTGCAAAACTCGCCTTGTCTGGCCCGTTTATGTAGCTATCTCTACAGTGACGATTGAAATCAGCATCCACAATACCCATATCGATCATATCATTAGAAGTGGTAATGTCACGGATGACTACCTATAGCGTCGGGCAGGACTTTTGCCTCAAATTCCCCAAATCATCAGGGTACCTATATTCTAAATTGTTCAACGTGCAGGTAACCACTATACCCATATACCAAATTTCGTTCGAATCGCTTGAGTGGATAAATAGCTACACCGACAAAGTTTGACCAATATTTTGGAAATTGCTTGAGGAAGACTTGCTAAAAGTAACCCCAATGCTCCATTAGAGATCCGGCCAAAACCAATTTATATACCCATAAATCTAAAGCTTCCTAGGACAAATATTTTCGATATCGGAATGACTCTAAATATTGCTCAAGATTTAGTTTATAACAAAATAACCAAATCGCCAATTTTAGCATTGTACCCCTGGATACCCCTTTGACCCCTGTAGTAGGGGGCGTTGAAGATTGTAGAATCGGAATAAAAAACCTCCAGAAAACACATCAGCTTCATACAGCCCTTCGCGGAAGTCCATATCGGGTTACGTTAATAACAAAGTCTTTGTTACAAGAAAAACATAACGGACGCCCGTCTTTTCACCATAGCATCACCTCATCGAATTCTCGATTCCGAAGCTTAGCGTTTCTCCATCTGCAAATTCAATAAGCAGTCGAATTATACTCGCGCCTCTTCCGATAGCGTACGAAACTACCGAACCTAATGTCTTTGTTAGTGTACTGCCCCCTTCCGTCAATTAGTTAGTGATTTAATGGCGTTCTCAACTTGCCAAAAACCAGCCTATTCGCATTTAATATTTGAACGGTCGGTACGGCCTCTAGCGCCTGTCAGCTCTACCATTTGGAACATTCGTGTCCACTTTCTTTCCCAGCAATAC
>JASANE010009741.1:0-22481 GCA_030248225.1 Trileptium ribeirensis | reverse complement strand
TGTTATGTAAGTTACTCGTTCAGTTACATATTGTACACCATGGCATCAGGACGATCCGTCGTAAGCACTTTTCGAATTTCGGATAACTAGCATTTGGCATTCCGATCGGGTGCTGGGGGACGAGCAGAAAAAATTCCAACTACATTGTTTGCGATCGCGATAAACTAGTTCATAATGTAAACCTAGTGCATTCCAATCGGGCGTACGTTACACAAGGGGGGGGGGGGTTAATAAACAGGTTAAATGTAAGGTCTTAGGGTAAGATAATTAAATTAAATAAGGAGTATCTACGATCGCTATACTTTGTATCAATCTCACAAGAGAACTATAAAGTAATGGATAACCTATACCCTAAAATATTAAAGAGAAAGAAACGGGCTATAAAGAGAATAGCACGAAAACGAGCTAAAATAGAGTGACCAAGGATACCGCAGCAGAAGGCAGCTAAGTTAAAGAAAGAACGAATATGAAGTGCCACAGTACAATCACAACAACCACAAAAAGAAGCAGAAACTAAAGAAAAAAGTCCGCAAAAGATAGAACAATCCTCAAGCAAAAATGTAGCACCATGGTTGCCGAAATTCAAGTCACTCACCGAATGATGTGATTAAAAAGCTGCAAAATTCGGATTCGATATGGACATCGTGGCGACAATGGAAATGGAACAGAAACAAGAGTTCGTCTACGGGTCAATTGTGTGGTCAAAACATTTCGTTGACAAAGAGTGAAATGTAAAGGAAACAACGAAAGAGGTAAAAGAACAAGTACAATGAAACTACGATGAAATAAAAAGAAAGCAAGAACAAGAGAAATGGACGTACCCAAGACAATAAAGAATAGATAGAGCGCTTTGGCAACCGAGCGTACGCGCGGTTCGAAAGAAAATGAAAGACGAGCTAAAAGAAACTACAGAAGATGGAAGAGGAACGACGAGCAACCGAGTGATGAAAGACCGGTAGATCGAAATAAAGGTACCATTCCGCGGTAATATGGCAAAAGAGCACGTCCACAGAAAGCGAAAGAATGCCCAAAGTATTGCAACACCTACAAAACGAGAAAAAGGCAACCCGTCAAAAAGCTTAGTCACTTCGGATAGGTTGTTGGGGGGACGAGGAGAAAACCTTCCAACTAGGTTGTTTGCGATAGTGACAACCTAGTTTAAAATACCATCGTGCATTCCCATCGGGTGTGCGTTACATAAGAAGGGGGGTTATTAAACAGCTCAAATTTAAGATCCTAGGTTAGGTAATTAAACAGAATATATATACTGAGTATCTGCCGTCGCGATACTTTGAATCAATATCACAAGAAAACTAATAAAGTAATGGATAACCTAAACCCTAAAGCGATATAACGAAGGAATAGAGTATATATAATATATCGCCAATGTAATACAGTACCGCCAGGCGGGTATCGACTGTAGCTGCAAACATGGTAGTCTTCCTTTGACATATTTACGTTGTGTTTTCTTGCGGTCACTCACTAGCGAATGATTCTCTGTACGATGCGTTAAGACGATGACCTATATTTTACAGTCAGCAGCGCTAACATCCGCCAAGGAAAGTATGGAAGGATGCGTCTCCACTACTAATAACAGTCATATAATGCGTCATCCCGAGAAATTCAATAATTCGTCAATCCTGCTGACGATTACTGATTAATACAGCTTAAATTAATTGTTTTCGAAATCTTTTTTTTTAATTTTCCTGTATCTTGGATAAGCGTAGGTTGGTCCATGATGGTCCCGAATTAGTTCTGAGCTCGTTTCGTATATATATCCATAACTCATTTCGTATAATTTTCCATGATTTGGAGGAGTCTTGCTTCGAGTATAACGTTAATTATATAGATGTTTTGCTTCATGTATATATGACATAACTAATTTATTTCAGATTGTTTTCT
The DNA here is from genome assembly GCA_030248225.1 of Trileptium ribeirensis. NCBI lineage: Eukaryota > Metazoa > Nematoda > Enoplea > Enoplida > Thoracostomopsidae > Trileptium > Trileptium ribeirensis. The sequence continues at coordinate 20,579 of JASANE010009741.1, read as the reverse complement.
AAGTTAGTATCGTTGATTTATAAATATTTGATTGTATTTGATTGATATTTTGCTTACTACGCGGTAACAATGGAAGATAGTGATAATTTCTGTGCTGTAAGTTTTCATTTTCTGACTGGATACGTACAGACGTATAGGCTAAACGTGAAACGGAGCCAGAGTTAACTCTGTTGCATTCTGGTACGAACACGCCACAAATTTTGACCAAAACGCCCGCCACCGCATCAAATCATGGATGAAATTTTTTCTCTTATAGCGCCTGTATAAATTAATGCATGGAATGTTTTGTATATATTCGATAACTAGGCTACAAGGGCGTTCCTATCAGCATTTTGTCACAGTATTCCAGAGTCTTACTTACTGGGCTCTCCATATTGGGGTGGGGGGCATGGCATTTTTCGGTTCCCCTGGTGCAGAACAGGTACCCGGCGGTTCATGCCCCCTGGTAAAATTTGTACTCCCCCGGTTCACCGCCTCTTCGAAATTTTTTTGCTTCCAATCGGTAAGTACGTAAAAGTACGCAAAGCACGTAAAATTTGATCAAAATTTGTACTAAAATTCCGTTCTGAAGCCAAAAAATTAGCAAATTTTGTCAAAATTTGCTTCACAATCGCTTTTCTCTCCATCAAAACCATTTTGGCAGTGTTTGGACACGATTTTAACCGTTTTTCTCTTGGAAAAATGCTCCCTGGCAAAATTGGGCGCCCCCCCGGTTCAGAACCAGGGGGTCCCCTGGTTCATGCCCCCTTGCAAAATTTTCAGCGAATGGAGAGTCCTCACTTAGCTACTGCAAAAAATAAAATGTTTCGCGGGGCGGGGGAGAGAAAAACCACAATGTTGTTAGATACTGCACTGTCGCTTTGATTTAGAAACAGCTGCATGACAAAGCAGCATTTTAATATTTTTTGGTTAGAAGTAACGCGCCACATAATCTGTTGGAAAATTCAGAATTTTACTCTTTGAAATGGTTATATACCATGTCTCTGCGGAAAATGACCACACTTTCGGGTCGCCAGTTTCGATACATGCATAATTACGATGTGAAAGTTTTACTGCGTGCGATAGCCCAAAGCTTAAGCTGTAACTTTCCGCTCGATGTGTTCAGACAGAGACGGGACTGATATATATTACATTTAGTGACATGTTCTAACTTAAGTTCGGCAAAATGTGCAAGGGTTTCACATGCCCTTGGCCAAAAACAATTAACGTTTGTCCCACGACAAATTTCCAAAATCAATACATACATGACCAGAGCTGGATATATATATACATATATATATCACATGGTATCACATGACCGACAAAGGATGTCGAGGTCGCCACCATTTCGCAATTCAAACGCCATTGTTTGCTGTCTTCGGCAGTTGTAAGCATAGCAGCGAATGAATTACGTTTCCAACTGGCTCTTGGGATGTGTCGGAATAATGATTCCAGATCTCGCACCGCTTGTCGCTTCCAAGATTTGACCGCTCTGCTTCGAGGACGCTTGCAGCTTACCGGAGATTCCGAAAGCAGCAAGATTTTTGGTCACCGGCTTTGCGGCATTCGAAGAATGTGGCCAATAAGTGATGTCCTTGCATATGCCACATATTACCGCGCATTAAGTTGATGTTGGCATCGTTGTTTGATCGAGATGTTGGTGTGGTGATCAAACTTAGTGATGCCCAGTATCCGGCGCCGGCAGAAATTTTCAAAGACATCAATGCTGTCGGATTCTGCGCTTCTGATGTTCCACGTGCACAGTATAAAATTGGGCGCACCGCCGTATTGTAGATTTTCAGCTTGGTGTTCAGCATTATATCTGAAGACCTCCAGAGCCTACAATGTCGGAACATTGATCTTGCTTTGGTAATGCGCTGGGTTATTTCTGCTTTCGCAACTGCCGCTTGGCGATAAGCAGCTTCCAAGGTAATTGAAGCACTGCACCTCTTCTAATGGTTGCCCGTTGAGTACAATGTTCGCCTCGCCAGAAGAGCAGCAACGAATTCCCTTGGTTTTGGAGGTACTGATGACAAGCCCTGTTTTCGACGCTGTGCTCGATATACTGTTTATCAGATCTTGCATTTGTTCAGTCGATTCTGCAACGATAGCAGTGTCATCAGCGTAGGCAGCGTCAGTAAACCTACGGTTGCTGCTACTGAATATGACGCCATCATCCGGTTCTAAAGATGATTCTAGTATCCAACCGACCGCAAAGTTGAGCAATGTTGGTGACAGAATATAGCCTTGTCGAACACCAGAGGCGATGGAGAAGCTAGATGAAAGCTCGCCATCAATTCTTACACGGCATAGCGATAGCTCGTACTGTAGTTTGATTAGACGAAGCAGCTTTTCCGGCATGCCGTCCGAAGCAATAATTCGTAGAGTGATTGTCGATGGACCGAATCGAACGCTGCTTTGAAATCAATAAACACTGTAATTGTCGGCTGTCGGAATTCATGGCGTGTTTGCGGAAGCGTACGCATGCTAATCATTTGATCTACTGTGGAACGGCCTGCACGAAGGCGCTTCTCGAGTCAGTTTACTACGCTGTTGCACGAATCGATGTACTATGATAGCTTCAATTATTTTGAAGCCAATATCCAAAAGTGATATGCCACGATAGTTATTGCATATATATGTGTAATTTATGGATCCTGATGGTTGTTACTAATTAATGAAAGAAGTAAATTTGAAACGTTTTTAATTTCAGATATTTTGCGGGAGGAGGATCAGGGTCTGTTGTATCAATCACTCCCACCCTCAGAAAAGAACTTTTTAAAAAAACATCTGTCAACTTTTGGCCAGAGTGCTAGAAGCATGCATAAAATAAAGGACTTGAGTGCCAGAGATGTATGGTATGTACCATATATAAATTGACCATGCGTCGCCGGTTGTATATTAAAAACTTTGTTCAACGTGTTCAAAAACGTGGGTTTCAAGCTATATATAGCATGTCATGTATGGTTTTCTAAATTCAAGTGCATTCTATACTCTGCAGCTTGTTTATCAGTTCACCCTACCCACACAACTCTATTTTAAGCCTGTTTTCTTGTACCTTATCTACCATCATGAGTTCAGGAGCAAATCGATAGGATGTATCCATCTGTTCCTGCGGGTGGCGGCTAGCCAAAGTGAATCGGCTCATCGTGGTGTTGTTTGGAGTTTGTGAATGTGTCTGCATAAACAGCGCAGCAGCAGCAACGGTATCACTGATCAGCCAGAATGCGAGACGTGTGTAACAGATTTTTGAACGTTTTTAGGCTCGCGACCAGAACCACCTCTATGGGCAAACTGCTCCATACCTCTATTGTCCGATAGGCAAAGCAGTAACGACTGCATTTTCGTTTGGAGGTGAAGCGAGATTAAAGTTTTCTTGGATGATCACGCAACTGGGCGTCTAACAAAGGGATGTCGATTAACCCATAGGCTATCCTATCCGATATAGCATAATTATAGCTGCCCGAATTAGGCGTGCATCAAGGGTTTGGGGTTGTAAACTAGTCAGTCGGTCTCGATATGTCAATGCTGCCAGTTCCTGTACCAACTTGGTAGTTCTTTGAACCAGTCCAACATTCACAGTTGGGCGTCCTCAAGGAGTTTGATACCCCGACGATAATAAGGACACCAGCTGGTCGATGCATATTCAAGGCGTGAAGCGATCAACGCCTTGTAAATTGGTATAAATACCGCGTGGCATGGGTTAGGAAAATGGCACCGAATTGTCCGTATGATTTGAGTATACTTGTTAACCACTTCAGAACAGTGACGTGATGGCTTAAGGTCGTCTGATATCCATACCCCGACATCACGCTCAGAATTGCTGCAAGGAATGGTTATGTCATTTATAGAATATTGGAATCCCGGTCTTTAATAACTAATTTGCGAACTGTTGCACATGTTGACGTTAAACTGCATGAGCTAATCGTCAGCCCAGAGACCCGTGCCTATCTGATCATTTGACATGTCACCATTGTCAGTTGTCAATACATAGTATGGATTGACCGTCGACACTCGACAGTTTTTTTGTGTCGTCAGCTAACTTATACAGTTTTGCTGAGATACTCGTCGATGTCATTTATGTAGTATAGAAAAAGTACTTGCCCCAGGACTGAACCTTGGGGAACTCCGCTGGTTACAGAGATACAATCACTTTTACATCCGCCTAGAAAAACCGCCTGTGATCGGCTTGTAATCAATCACTTTATCAAGCTTAGAAATATAAGCGGGTCAGCGACACCATATTTCGCCAGCTTGGGTATAAGGAGGAGGTGAGGTACGCTATCGCAGGGGTTCCCTAGGTCAAGATACATCATGTCGACACTGTCACTATCAGTTATTGTTTGTACTACCAAGTCCGTATACTCAAAAATTTGTAACTCTGTTGAGCGTTTGCGCAAACAAACCACATTGTGATGAATTTAAGATTGTGTCTTTTCACATGCCATAACAATTCGTTTGTCACAATACGTTCCATTACCTTGCGAATGATGAAATCAAACTAAACTGCCTATAGTTATCAACTATGTATCGCGAACCCTTGCCTTTATATACTACTGAGACATGAACAACGAGCCAATGTGGTAGTGTGCTTGATGTTCTGATACAATAAGAAAAAGCGACACCATCTGTGTCGACCGAGTGGTGATGCAATTTTGCAGGAACAAATTGGTTATAGCGTCAGGTCCTGGTGCAGCGGTAAGCCTGGCCGATTTGATTAATTTGAAGCATTATCAGGTTTAAAGGTAACTATTTTCTGCTGTGCATCTCAAGATTATAAACGTTTTCGTTCTGATGTACGGTGGTACAAAAATCGCTGAGCGTGCTGGCTACATCAGCATCGCATTTCATGTAACTACCATCAGGAAAACGAAAAGAACCCACGCGGATGATTTTTGCTTGTTTGGTGCATACGCCCAAAATGACTTAGGGTCAGAATTGACATTGGCTGCAAGCTTTCTCTCAAAAGTGCGCCTGGCCGGTAATAAGTCATTATGAACCAGGTGGCGCGTAGCACGGTATAGTAGCAAGTTATTTTATGTACGGTTTCGTTAGTACCGACGATGAGCGATGCTTTGAGCACTGATTGGTCGGGCAGCGCCAGCGTCCGCCCACATCGGGTTGGCCCTTCGTACCCTTCAGTAATAAGCGGAACAAACTCATGTGTGACCGGTTGTATTGACTGTTTGATATTGTTCTATGCATCCGTGGTGTTTTCGTCGGTATACTTTAAAAGTCGGCCGAGGGTGGTGTTTATAGTGACCCAGGTAAGTAACTAATCTATAGTTGCGACGGAGTTTAGCGGATTTATCGAACGTGGGTATAGCACAAAACGTTGAAAAATGTGATAAAATGGTCGCTTTTACGGATACCAGCAGCAACAATGACATTATCCATAAGTCAGTCGTTATCCGTAAACAACTAGGTCGTGCATGCTATTTTCACGAATCCGAACAGAAAGCAACTGTAATAAACATGATTCATAAACTGGTTAGTCCAAACCTAGGAAATTATAACCGGGGGCCCCACGGCTCACCTGCCGGGGGGTCCCGGATTTTTCCGGGGGTCAATTTTTTTGCCGGATTTTGTCGCGTTTATACGTTAATTTTTCTCAGAAGGGGGCTTTGAGCCGGGGGGGGGCGCACTCCACTTTGGACTAGCCAGATCAATACTAAACATAAAATCAATGCAAGCCGGCAGCCAAGCGTTCTCTTCATGGTTAGTAATATCTGAGATAATATTGTAGACAACTGCATTTAGTATCTCTGTGTTGCTGTCAGCTCTGTAGGCGCAGGCCAAAAGCATTGATTTGTTTCCAGCCAATGGTATTGAACAAAGATTATATCTCTGTTTCCCAACGTGTCAATTTGAGCAGCAGCAGGGTTTCAATTATTTACAACATATTACCCCATACTCTCGTTTTGTTACTCGATTTGATCGAAAAGATATAGTTTGGGAGTTGGAGTTCGTTGTCAGAAATTTCCGGAGTTTCCCACGTCTCACACAAAAGTGACAATTCGGATACCCTTGTGATTGCATCGTCATATGCAAACCTTATATATATATATAATTTATCATCATGCTTCGACAGGTGCCTTTCTTCGTATATGAATCGATTTATTTTACACAAAGCAGAGAGTATATTAGCGTTATAGCAGCGTTTCTTAGGGTTACCATAAAAACATTATACATGCTGAGTTAAACGTGATTAACAATAAAATTAATATTTTCACAAGTGTTGCCGCGGCGTTGGTCGCTACTATACCCGGTTTCTATTTCTACTTAAGTAGCCTGTGAAACAAACATTATTATACAAAAAGAGTAAAACATTCGTAGAATGCTTGTTAAAGCTATTAGTTAAACTATACTGTCCGAGTCTACCATTGACCTTTACGCATTGCCGTCCCCCGGCTGATAATTAGCGCCAACAAAACCGTCGCCGGATGTTCTATCATAGAAAGCTTTGTAATCACCTAATTCTAGGTATGCAGCGTCTTTTATGATTTTACCTTGCTTCAGCTTTACCATTTCACCCTGATTGATCCGCCGTTTAAGCTGAAGAATAGTGGCATCATTATTCTTTTGTTGAGCGCGAGTGAGATACGGGTTTTGTGTAACACTCTTTAAAACAGTATTTTTAGAGTTTTACATCAGCCCAAGATAGTATATGTTGCAAAATTTTGGACCAGAAACAACAATTTTAAGTGTTCGATTTTACACGGTTTGCTTTTACCAAAACAAATCATAGCTACAATAGGATTTTTTCAGTAAGTCCGATGGGTTTCAACAATTAAAAATTTTTAATTTGTCGCTGTTCTCCACCCCGGCATTTCAGCAAGCCCAAACAGTATAGAATTTTGTTGTCTCCGCTGAATCGGGCTGGAGGAGTTTAGGAAAAACCCTAAAATTTTGCTATATATCCTGCGTATTTCGTTATCTTCAGTCGTCATCTGCTGCCGTACAAATACTTTTGGGTTATAAGACAGCGTTTTAGCATGACAATTAGTGTATAGTAATTAATATTTAAAAACATTTATCATACAGGATGCATGAATTCAGAGACGTTAATAAATTTTGGAATTAGTTGAGCTTGGGGTTTCTGGTGCGTGATAGAGCTGGGATAGGGCAATTCTCAGGGACATTCGGAAAGTGTGTCCCATACTGTGGACAAGCAAGAACAATATCAGGCGCAAGCAAGAACTAAATTCAAAAAATTACAATTTTATGATATTTTCTATTTTGGGTAAATTTTATTAAACTTGTGTGATACACTGGGTTTCTGAGAGTACAGGTATTAGTAAATGCTATAAAAGATCAAATTTTGGTTTGCATTAATTGTGTACGTTTTTAGGCTGCTATATGAACAAATAAGTTTTGTATAACAGGAAATGCATATCTATACTGTGGAATTACCCGTGCATGATATTATTTGTGTGGGGTGGGCTCCAACCCGGAACCCGGGGGATGTTAACAGTGGTCAAACTATATTGAGGTGGTGCCTCGCGCAGCCTGTCTCACCCACAAGAACTCATCTATACCATCATTGTGGTATATATACTGTCGTTTCAGGTTTGTGAACTCAGGTTTTCGAGTGACAATTTACTTCAAATTCATTTACAGAGCAAAAATCACGAAAAGGTACGTTTTATTTTTGCGTGACTCGATCATTTGTCATTTATTGTATGCACACTGATAAATCTTATCGTGTCGTTTCGCCCTCCCGAACAGTTTTTCTAAATATCTCAGGAATGAGTGAAGATATTGTCTTATGATCTTTCGCTTCATTCGTGTAAGCTACCCATGTGGTATGGTAGACTACTTTTAATAGCAATTCCGGTTTTTTGCGCAAATCACTGCGCATTTGCGCAACTAGGCTTAGAAATGTGTAACTTTTTTTAAAAATGCAAGCGAAAATGTGCAATAAAATATTCTGCCAAAACCGCATTTTTCATTTTGATCATTAATGAAGAAAAAACTAGAATAATTGAATGATTTAAAAAAACTAGAATAATTGTATGATTTTGGTGTTTCTCTTTTTGTACCACTGATTTTCTACCCAAACAACGAGCAAACTACTTTTATATGTGTAGGATATATACATACAATAATTGAGGGAAGCGTTTTTATTTTCTGTCTGGGAGCAAATTTTCTGTCGATGTCCGTTCGTCTGTCCGTCCGTCGGTTCGTTAATCTTTCACATATCTCAAGAACCACTGAACCTATTTCAAAAACCTTTTTTGTTTGAAAGCTTATCATGTGACGATGTGTACCTGATATTATAGAAGTTTGGCAACTTGTCAGTTTTATCATTAATTAAGCTAATTATCTAATTAACACCTTATTTAAGCTCACAACAGCTTAATTATTGGTCGTAGAGTCGTTTTAACGGCATATTCCCGGGGGGTTTCGTCTGTCCGTTCGTTCGTCCGTATGTCTTTCATGGGTCTCAAGAACCACTGAACCTATTTCAAAAAACTTTTTTTTGTTTGAAAGCTTATCATGTGAAGATGTGCACCTGATATTTTAGAAGTTTGGCAACTCTTATGAACAAATAGAAATATAATAAAACAACTGTATTTATTTATTCGGGTATAGCTGCCAATTGGTTTGTTTTCGTTTTTCGTATTTTGCAACTACTATTTGCTGTACATTGCTATTTTCGATTGTTGAGGTTGATTTTTCCATGAGGAAATAAGTAAATCGATGCATTGTACATACAGAAATAGTATAGTAGGAATGTTATAGGCAAAATTATTTTCAGACTCCGTGTCCTATGATTTCATTGCTGTGCTTCGATTGCCATTCATCACCATGCTGTATAAGTCACGTGACTTCCTTTGTCTTGCTTTTCGTTCGAACAGAATAAAACTATTCTTTCATTTACTCATTGTTGTCTAGGTAATAATATATTCCCAAGACATTGAGTACGTTCATATTACTAATGCCGTCGCTCTAAAAAATGTAGTTCCACTACGACTGGTTATATACACACAAATATTTATTAGCCTGTGCAGTGTCCACAGCGTTCAGAATATGGTTAGGGAGACTGCGGCTCTTTGTTCATTCTCAGGGAATATTCCAAACTTGGGAAGTTTTTGCGCTATATGCTTATGTATTTTCAGATGTTCAGACACTTTTTATTGTCTTACAAATATTCTCAAACAATATAACAGTGTTTAATAACCGCAGACAGGATGGTGTAGATCAGAGGGTAGGTAATCAGAAATTTTCATCCGGATGCACAATTTTTTCTTATAATTTTTACAGTATCCCAATATTGCCATAACATTTTTGTAACGTTGCTAAAAATTTTCGTGTGCTTGGGTTAGGGCCGGGCTAATATGGTTGAGGGGTCTGATCATTATGAGTACGTATGGATATATATGCTATTATGCGTATATAAATATTTCTAGAAAACTCCGCAACTTGTACTAAAAATGGTCAAATTCTGCTCAACTTCGGCGACGAAAATCCCAGGGTACAACTGCGATTATAAAGGTTTTCGAGGCAGTTGATTGAAAAAATATGATGATTGAATTTAATTTATCAGTGACCGATGTACCATTTTTGTTGCCGCATTGTATCTGCTGCGTCACTCCCCCTCCGCTTGAACCGTACATAATTTCATGGTTTCCAATATAAGACTGTTTCATTGTATCTGGATTGTAAAGGTTTTCAAGAATGCTGAAAACGATGAGATGATTGGTTTGAATTATGTGACAAATGTAACCTTTTTGGAGCGCCACTGTATCACCTGGGACCCTCTTTTAACAGTGCATGATATTGCTGTTTCAATGTATTGCTATATATAATTTGTCGCATCTGTGAATTTAAAGTATTTCGAGAATGCTGCCATGGATGGAGTAACCTATTTAAACGTATATATATTTGACCAATAGAAATAGTGCTGTAGTCTCTGAGACACCCCGTCTTGAACTAATTTAATGCCATAATTTGTAATATCTGATTATAAAGGTTTTCAAGGTTTCTAAAACGGTAATGTTAATCCTTCAAACGTACTCGTTGTACACTCATGGTTTGACCTACCTTCTAGTACTGGCCTGTCCACAGCCCTCCGAAAAGTTGGGGGGAAACTTCGGGGGCCCCATGTTCATTCTCGGGGGAAATTTCAAAGTGGGGGGATAAATTTTGCTTAAAAATACAAAATATTTCCATATTTTCATGCATTTTTACTACTGTGAACGTACTTTCAAGCTAAAAACAGTATTTTAGCATTATAAATAGTGGTAATTAATGTTTAAAAAACAATTTGCGAACAAAAACATAAATTTTCAGACATAAAAAATTTTTGGAATTAGTTGAACATAGGGGTTTCTTCCGAGTGGGGGGACGGACATGGGGGAAAATCTTACGAAAATGGGGGATTTGGAAAGTGGGGGGTCCCCCCACTGTGGACAGGCCAGTAGTATATTCGTGGATTGTCCAAACCACAGGTACTGGACCAGCAAACAAATCATGGATTTCCACAGTCGTTTTGTTGTACCAAAAAATTGATTTTCCGCTGTTTTTATTCCCGATCTGAAATTAAAACGTATATTCATATTTTAAGAACTGATAGGCTCGGTTAATTAACAATGGATGATAATTTATTACAAGCACCTATTACTATCGTCGCAAAGAAGAATTTCCGTGCATTTAAGTGACGCACTATATGGCGACGATTCTTGTAGTTATGACCTTGAGTATGTTCTGTGTGACTTTTTCAAATATATTTTCGAAGTCGACATCAACCATACCGTGTATTATATTTATATTATATGTTAATATCAGGTCAGAAGGAAGCCGTCGTCTCTCAAGAGAATAAATTTGTTACTAAAACATTCTTTATAATGCAGCAGTTCGCAGGTCGGAACAATTTTTGCGAAACGACTCTGAACTCTCCCGATTAGTTGTATGTCATCTATGTTCCAAGCTCTCAAGACACAAGCACAGTGTTTTAACCCTTTCATGCCCGAATTAATTTGTGTATCGTGCAATGTTTGACAAACTCAAGCCTGCGCCAGGGATCGAATCCGAAACGTACGGGTGAAACTTGTGTACGCAAACCACTGAGCTGTCTGAGAGCTGTTGCTCGGTTCCATGAGGAAGCTCACAATGGGAGCGAATAACAACGCACGTTCAAACGTACGATATACGACAAACTCAGCAAACACAACGAGTTGCTATGTGCGTTGGGTCCATTTGGACATCATGGGCATGAGAGGATTAAAATAGGTCCGACAGGTGCGAAATATAGCAGTAAATGAACTTCTAAACTGATATGGCTGAACCAAATTTGAATAACTTACTTTACACACGAGATTTAAAAAAACATGTCAGAGAGACTAAAAGACGCTCATGGAGATCTTTTTATGAATCGATGCATAAGACTGGTGCTTTATAGAGTCCATAAAGTATTTGGCAGTATTAGCCAGGCTTAGGTGCGCTAATCGTTCTTATACAGAATATGATACGGATGTTTTGAAGCCACCTCTGGAAGTACATGTTCCGGGCTCCATTCCTTCTGAAGATGATGGAATTGGACAACATTCATTATGGAAATAATAAGGATACCAAAAGCTGATGCTGTCATCAAAGCTATGGTCAAGTTAGAAAGAATGAAATGGGCTTTAGGACGTCATAGAGACATTGCGTCACTGACCGGGATGGTATTGTTCCAGTTTTCCTGAAAGCAAGAGACCCCGCTGTACTTATATATAACGCTAGAAAAATCATCAAAGCCGGATTAGGATCTATTACATTTCAGTCGTATGGAGACACACTAAAACTGTCTGTATACTGAAACCGGGAAAAGACGACTACACCGAGCCCAAGGCATTGAGAGCTATTAAATCGTCATGTTTTCTATTGAAAATTGCGAAAAGATTGGTGGCTGAATACATAATACATGGCATTTTAAGCAAAGTGTAATTACATGACAACTAGCGTACCTATCGCGAGAGAAGTACTGCTGTGCGCTACGGCATGAATAGAATAGGAAATGTTTTCTGGAAAATGCAGTGCTCCTAGACATTTCTGGAGCATTTGACTACAAAATTGAACTGGCCCAATCCCAGTTGGGGGGGAAAAATTATTTTACGCTTGCTATAGCACCCATCTTTTGGAAACGGGAAATCTTTTGGAAATAGGAAATGTTTTCTGGAAAATGCAGTGCTCCTAGACATTTCTCGACTTTTGTATACTAAGGAAGAAACGGCCCAATCCCAGTTGGGGGGGAAAAATTATTTTACGCTTGCTATAGCACCCATCTTTTGGAAACTATGCCCCCATAGTCTCTGTACCCCCAATCATCTCTCACCCCCAAAAGAGATCACTTCGTGATCAGGTTCGCCCCTTTTGGAAACATAAACCTTGATGTTGAACTCATTATTCTATGATTTAGGATGGGTTGCTTTTTGGCTTTTGGAGGCTTTTTTTCAAACTTAAGCCGCCTTCGCTTCGCTCAAAAATTCTACCCCCCCTTAATCCCCCCATGGGTAAAAAACGTCCGCTCTTTCGATTTAGAATGGTTTTGAGGCTCTAGGGTCAAAGGGTAAGTCCCCAGGGTACCCCTAAAAAGGGGTTTTTCAAAAAATGAACATTTTAAAAAGTGACGATTTTTAGAAAATTGACTATAACTTTTGAAAGGAGTGATGGATTTGGATGAGGTCTTCACCATACAATGTGGAATTTAATAGGCTTTCATATGATAACAAAAAATCGTTATAAAGTTTAGTGATGGGGAAGTTGGGGCAATGTGGGTAAGTGATGCAGGGTAATTCCGTAATTATGGAAAAAAATGAAAAAATTTTTTTTCGTAATAACATGGACATATTATATACCGTTAGACGCGGAATGACGAGAGGAGTGGAATGGAGGCAATTTCGTTGCAAAATTTTGATATTGTAAGAAATTATGGGCAAATACGTGAATTTATAAAAAATTAAATTTGAGAAATTTGCTTTGTGGGAGTAACAGCTTAGTGCGGGGGGTTCCGGGGGCAGCAGCCCCCCGACTTAGGCTTAGGCTCAGTCTTAGGCTTAGGCTTAGGCTAAGTATTTGGACTTTGTTGTTGTGGTTTTTTTATATGTGTTTTTTAGAAGATTATGGGTATTATAAAAATGCAGATATCTTCTTTATATATAAGCATGTAGTTCGAATTCTTAGGCATGCAAGATATCTTACATTTATATGGATAAGAGTGTAGTTGGGATTCTTGGGTTGTCTTTTAAATTGTTGTCGCCAGGTATATTCCTTCAAATAACGATCAAACAACTGCGGTTTCACTCCGCCACGTGTTCGGATAGATTCTTTGAGCCGGGCCCACAAGCCATCGATATTCTGTTATTATGATTTATACGGTATGATCAGTGGGATTTACAAATTGTCTATTATGATGATTGACAGTTTCGTGCGTGTAGAGATGTGGCCGTGGAAGGGCACGTAAACCGTCAATGTAGGTACGAAAGCTAATCAAGGTCAATCGCAGATACCGCCAGTAGTCCCTGTCGAATGCAACCGCAATGTCTCGGCAATAGTTATACCAATCGGTGACGGTATTTTTACTAACATGTAATTGCTTTTGAATCCATGTTGTAGTCTGTTTGTCGATGTAGGCTTGAATTAATAAAATTGCATTTCCAAGAGAAATGTGATGACTAGCGAAAAAAGATCCTTGCCGGATCGAATATTTTTTCGACAAGTGGGGTGATTTGAACATCGCCATTCCCAGTCGTCACACCTACCGAAATCTCCACGCTTTGCTAGGTAACAGGGTTGGCCGCACTCGCAATCCTTGTAGTTAGCTAATAAACGTCGTCGAACAAGGTGCTTGAGAGTTGAATCATTATCAATAGTTTGTCGCGCCAGTTCAGTATACGTTATATCGAGGTCTCGAATATTATTAATCTCCACAATTTCGTTTATAGGAATTATTGTGAATTGCTGATTCTTGTGACGTCCGGGCATTATTTATTTATCTAAAAATAAAATTAACCTTGGCTTAGGGTTTAGTAAAGTACTGTACCGGCAAACGCAGGCGAGGAGGCTTAAGCTTAGTCTAAGAGTTAGGCTTAGGCTTAGGCTTAGTATAAGGCTTAGTCGTAAACGGAAAAAACTGTGAAAATGAACTGCAAGGCGGAGCTAGGGCCGACAATTGTCTGCCGTCCCTGATATGTGAAGAACGACAAGTCGGAGAGGTCTGCCAATGGCACCAATCGACTCAGGAGGGCGGATTTAGTATAAAAGATGTCATTTCAGAAAAATTCCATGGTTGGTTGAATTACTCCCCCCCAACTGGGATTGCGCCATTGAACTTTATTTTTAAAAGTATGAATGAATTTGGTATTCCAAATATCAACAAATTCTGGTTACATAATTAAATTGTTAAGTACGATAGTGGTTGCAGCTGAAAAGGAACAGGCCAGGCAAGCAGTCAGAGGTACTAGTTGTTTTCCCCAGGGAGGACTTGTTTCTCTTCTGCTCTGGTGTATCATGGTAGTAAATGATATCAGTAGACTTAATAACCAGTCGTAGTGGAACTACATTTTTTGAGCGGAGCGACGGCATTAGTAACATGAACGTACTCAATCTCTTGGCAATATATTACTACTTAGACAACAATGAGTGAATGAAAGAATAGTTTTATTCCGTTCGAACGAAAAGCAAGACAAAGGAAGTCACGTGGCTTATACAGCATGGTGATGAATGGTAATCGAAGCACAGCAATGAAATCATAGGACACGGAGTCTGAAAATCATTTTGCTTATAACATTCATACTATACTATTCCTGTATGTACAATGCATCTATTTTCTTATTTCCTCATGGAAAACTCAACGTATATGCCGTTAGAACGACTCTACGACCAATAATTAAGCTGTTGTGAGATTAATTGGGGTGTTAATTATCTAATTAGATTAATTAATGATAAAATTGGCAAGTTGCCAAACTTCTAAAATATCAGGTGCACATCCTCACATGATAAGCTTTCAAACAAAAAACGTTTTTTGAAATAGGTTCAGTGGTTCTTGAGATCCGTGAAAGACGAACGGTCTTTTTTGTTCCAGACAGAAAATAAAAACGCTTCGCTCGATCGCCTCGTTTCGCTCGGCGACCTCGCTCCGCTCAATAATCGGGTTTTGTTTGTTGGCTATTCTGATGACCTGCTCCATTTGACGTCTTTCAGAAGTCTTCGGGTCACCTGTAATAAACTTAAATGGTGTCTGAATGCACTTCATGTGTGGCGCTATACTATATTTTCGTTCAAATTTTGGCTTACAATGAAAGCAGCTATCTCTGAAAAAATTGCAGTATTTTTGATACGCCCTTCAGTTGAGTCATGGAGCAGTTTCTGGCAGCGTTTACCCGAGAGAAAATAATATTTTTTATTGAAGAGCGGAGTCCGGATTGTTTGTGTTATTTCAAAGGTACTAAATGAGCACGTTTCCAATATGACAAAAAACAACCACGTGTACAAGTTGTTTTCCGATTTTTAGTATGTCGGGTACTACAAACATCTGTAAAATTTATTTTTCGTCTTGGTATCTTAAGGGAAACCGTTTCGTTTCACAAACTTTATTTCAATTAGTTTCTGAAAGTAGATTACTGTTATGCGACTAATGTAAGGGAACACTATATATATTGACAGATTTTACTAATGCTACAGGTTAACTTAAATCTTTTTATTAATTAAAATTAAGTTACATTATAATGTTGTACGTATTTTATAGTAATATTGATGTTTAAATACAATTATTGCATTCGGTGCCATTTTACAATTATTTTTCTGTTTTAGCGCGCTCGCACTCTGGATGAATTTCAGATTGGTATGTTTCGTGGTTAATTAATATAAAATGGCTGTGTTTCTTCCCTTTATGTTATTATTTTATAGTCTGATTTTGAGTTTTTTTATTAAGCATATCGTGTAGCCGCAAACTCGATTAGTGCTTCGAAGACAGTATTGAAACGCTATAATATGCGATTGCATTCTTTGAATCGAGTTAGAAGCCGAAATGTATTTTTAACAGTATTTTTAATACATTTAAGACGCCGCTTCTCACAGAGAAACCAAAAATCGGTGTAGTGGTTGTGAAACCGTCAAAAACTATTTTAGGGCCTTAGCTTTATTGCCAGGTTAATTTCCCTTTCCTTGAATCGTTTTGGGGTGCAGTATTTATGTTTCTAGATATTCTTTTGATGTCCACTTGGATTTTTTGTTATTTTCCGACGTATTTAGTGATTTGTGCGTACAGTTTATATAACGATTATATATTTTGGTTTAGTTCCTGGAAACTGCGTTATGGACAGAAACAGCTATTGTACCTGCTAATAATTAGAGTTTGTCATGATATATCTAAGAAAACTTGGTAATTTGGGTTCACTGGCTAGTCTTGTAGCGCAACATAGTTTTCGTTTAAAAATACGTAGATTTTCCACCTGATGCGTAAAGTATATCCGTGTACTGAGCGCTGAAGACGCCTTGGCTGAAATAAAGATTATAATATGCAAATTTTACAGTATTTCTCGACTTAGAGAATAAATCATAATCTCATCATTATGTTTTAAGACATGTCTCTGGAACAAATCTAATATAACTGGTTACTTCTATACTGAAAATTTGTTTAGTTGTAACATTTTGAACATTGCTTCACCTGTGTATTTTTTGGTACATGATTTATTTTTTCTAGTTTTTGGGGTTACAAATCATTGTGATTATGGAGCGTCGATAACTCAAAATTTCCCACCGGGTGTCAAATATGTAGCTTTCAAATTTAGACTTTCTATATTGCCAAAACTTCTGTTTCTTCGTTAGATGTCCGTTATTCAAAATTTGATGTTACCCTATCAGTGCGGCCTTTGAAATATTTTGAGCTGGCAAATGTGTTTAAATAGGTTATACTGGGGAAGGTCAAGTACGATCTTTCGATGGGTTCATTCTATGCTAGCGGCTATCCCAGTCTCGAACAAAACTTTATTGCATTCAAAATGTCAAATTTTGATACCAAATCCTAGCTAAAGCCCTCAAATTGAATTTGGTTGGACAAATTGTTATTTCGGAATAATACACTAGGTCAGGCCCAACCTGCCTCCAAAAACACGAGATTTTAAATTTTTTGTATAATAAAAGTAAAGCCATAATTATAATGTTAATTGTTTCATTTATTGAGTCAGATGATTTTACTTTTGGTTTAAATTCATACCAGGTGATTTTTATAAAAAGACGTTTTTTCGGACACAATTTAAATCTTGATTTGCATTTGCTGAAGTTGTGATCCTTGTTATGCGTAGCAATGGAATGCTGTCAATAGTGGACTCTATCTGGGGGCCATAAGTTTATTAAATGCATAAAATAATATATTTGTAGATGAAGATGATCTCTATATCGATGAAGACAATGCATTGGCTAAATTGATTGCGACGGCCAAACGTGCATACTTAGGTAAGAAATAATCATATCGTGGCATTGGACATCGTCAGCATATACCTTCTTTAGAAATTGAAGTCGTTAGCATCCCTAGCACCATTATTCTCCTTAACTGTCCACCAAAAAGGCAACGTAGTGCATTGTTTCTATAATATTATAATTTTAGCTCAATATCGAAAACACGACTTCCACAATGTATTGTATAGATTATTGTTTACAGGTTCGGAATCTATCATTTTCGATAAAGATGCAAGCGACTACAAGTGTATGACGTGTCGTCTGCTGCTAAAAGATACTGCAACGGTGTTATCGCATCTGACTGGACATAAACATCAGTCGACGTATATGGTATGTCACTGTTAACTGCAACATAGAAAAACCGGGTTATTTCCATGCCTGGGCCATTTCACGCTACGATGACCTTTTGGTCGGGGGGGGGGGTAAAACTGGATATTTCGGCCAGTAGCACATAAACGTGCAGGGAACTGGTAAAAATGTTATTTGTGCTAGGAAGCGTCATTAGTTAGCTAGTCCAAACAAAAAAAATTTCTCGGCTTTACGCATGCCGTAAGAGGCTGGACATCCACATAAGTCCCAAATTGACAAAAATCGTGATGACTAATGTTACGACCTCTTTGTTCGGGTAGTGTCGTGACTCCGTGTTCGAAGTTATGGCCAAATTCTTTTCTATGCAGGATTAGTCAGGTCTACACAACATTTTTAATTGCACGATTTTCAAATCTACTCCAATCATGGAGAGTGACAGCTGTCGATATGGCATGAACCTCAGTTTTACCCCCCCCCCCCCGACCAAATTCTTTTATTGGTCATTTCTCGTTACTTATGCATGGTACATAAATGTTGTTCATATATCATACCTGTCCCCTGGGTGCCTTTTGAAAAATATTAACCCAGGTGCTTGCTATTACTTACCCCAGCGCTAGGGTCAAAAGGTCGATTTTAGCACATTTGATTACCCCCCCCCGACCGTTGCTAGTTAGGGGTATGGTGGAGTCAGTAGAAGTCAATTAATTTGTCTGTTATGGTTCTTTCCAATCACGAAGCGAATGGTGAAACGACCTGAGCTCTATCTCGCGCCCGACCTGTTGTTCTCAGGCTTTTACCCACCCCCGACCACCACCAAAATGTGGAAAAATCGAACATACGATGTTATTTCGAGGAAATTTCACGCTTTTGGTTCATAATACATTGTGGCAATACATTTGGACGACATACGTCGCAAAATTATTTTTTGAAAAAATTCTAAATTCCTCCCCCCCCGACAATGGTCTCAGGCATGTACACTGGCAGTTGATATGGGCTGTCATTTTGTACCCCTCATAGTGGAAATTGTGGTATAGAATATCTTACATACCGTTTTCAAGTTAACTATGCTTTTTAAACACGGTCGATTTGGCCATTTCACATTTTTACCCCCCCCCCCCCCGACCACCAGCTACTTCCGGCATTCTAACATATCTGGCAAAGGGTATGTTTTGAATTTTTTTCATAACACTTCCCCCAGGCTAAACTATCGATATATATATATAGCTACCGTTTATGGCCACTTCGTTTCCATTTAATAACCGGTATAAATCGGCACCCCCGTGTTTTAAAAGTGTTAAATTTGACCCAAGAATAGGCATAAAAAGCTTAATTTTTGATATACGGAGTTCCGCATAACGTCATTTTGACCGCGCTGACGGGCTGCACGAGATACGATCACAAGATTGAGGCTAGATGCAACCTGGAGCATACCAGAGGCCATTTTATGGTACCATGCTGAGCAGCAGGGAGTGGTATTTGGGAAGCCATAGCATAAAAACGGTAAAAAAATTACTATAACGACCTCAAATTACGGTTCCTTGACGTTTTTTGGTCATAGGATGTAAAAATGAAGATAATCGGAGCCAACAAAGTTATTAGTCATTTTTTCTGGGGCAAAAGGACATCGTATCGTGAAATGACCCGCATGCTAGCAGGGAAAACCGTGCCCATAAACTAATTTGGGGTTTTATAATGGCATTTTATCGTGTTTGGTATGCTTTTACAACATGTGTGTTGTTGTTTTCATTGCATTATTGTTACTTATAAAAATTGGTATTTCAGCAGGCCATGTTTTATTTTATTCAGGATTTTATCTTGAATGGTCGAAATAAAACCAGTAATATTAAGCGTTGTTGCAACCTTTTTTCGTTTGGACGACCATTTTTATGTAACCTCAAAATACTTTCGGGGAAGCCAAAAATTTATCTGGGGCATGAAGGGGAACAACACAAATCTTTACTGGGGAGCTAGAAAATCCTGAAGGCCAGACTACGGGACATAGTTAATTATTGATAATTTTTGGCTCATTCAAAAACGACCTGTTTCGATAAAAACAGCTTGAAAACAAATTCGAAACATTCTAGTATTGAACAACTAGAACAAACTTTACACTGTAATAAATATTCACACCATTTATATGAATCGGCCGGTTGCGCATTCCATTCGCTTCAATCGGTTAAGCGGCACAAGCATTTTAACATCATCTACGATATGCTGCTCGATCAGTTGCTTTAGCGGCCAAATATATTATCCAACTTTCCATCTTTTCGCATTTGTACCATAGTCATTACGGTTTTTTTGCGTTGTGTGTCTTCGAATAATTTCTGATTCCAAGTTAGGGGCACTCCGTCAAAAAGTGTCACCCAATGAGCGGGACTTGGGGTTAGCAGTGTCCATTTTGGCAATCAATGGTTGTCCATTCGTAGCGCAGGACTAGCCCATACCAGTGTTATTCTTTGAATGAATTAGGGGATTAATTCATCGGCCCCAAACCGTCTTTGAACTTCGCAATTCGAAATTCTGTCGTGGTAACTGATCCTGAGAATTCTTCGCCACGCCCTATGCTCAAACATATTTAGCTTCCTCTCGTGATCAACTTTTAATGTTCCACACCCGTACTAAGGTAGGCTTAACACAGGCAAAATATACCGGAATTTTGATAGTAATTGATATTCTTCTGTTGTACCACAAGTGATTTAACATTACCACAGCGGCAGACGCTTTTGATATTCTCGAAGTAATTTCACCCGTAGCATCACCGGTGGCAGAGTGAAGTCGTAAGTATACCTATGGCTTTTGTGTGCGCAATCAATCATCTCTGGATAGCATGCGTCGATATACTATATATG
>JASANE010009740.1:0-19474 GCA_030248225.1 Trileptium ribeirensis | reverse complement strand
GTTAAACGTTCAGTTACGTATTGCTATATAAGCTGTCGGATTGATATCTCATTTCTTGCATTTCGCTATGCACCGTTTGTGGAAGGATGTTAGCCGATGGTACGGACATATTAGAGGTGAAACTGTACTAAATTTCGTTTCACTAAGAATGCGCTAGTCGGGAAGTAAAATTTAAGATGCACTACCGGACTATGTGTTTGTCAGCAGGGATTATTATCATTCGGAATGGTCAAGTTGTTTGCAGAAATCTATCGCAAACTGGAATATTCATTTTGTGAGCAGGAGAAAAGAAATCCGGGAGAATTAACTGAATCTGTGTGAACATCAATTTAATTATCATACAAAAAAGGTGAAGAGAATGCGATTACGAATTGCAGGCATATTTAAGATGCACTACCAACCTATCTATTTGTCATCAGGGATTATTATCATTCGGAATAGTCAAGTCGTTTGCAAAAATATATGGTAGCTGGAACATTCATTTGTCAAGCAGGAGATAAGAAATCATGAAGAATAAAACTGAATCTGTGTGAAGATCAATTTAATTATCATACAATAAACATAAAAAGAGGATGTTGATCATGAACTGCAGGCATATATTGTTAAGGAGCGGAACAGTATTTAGACTACAGCATAAATCACTATATGAGTTCACGCTAAATAAAGTTATAACCAAGCAAAACTCCGGCAGTCGACATGTTTTTTCACAGGGAATGCAGCTGTAAGAATATGTCCATTGTGCTGCCCTTTTCTATAACCTGCAGTATTACTTTTTTAAATATATACCTTTTGTTGGAAACATTAGGTTGAAAATTCCAAAAAGGTACATCATCGGTACATATACGTTGAACTGATCAACTCCATCGTTTTCAGAATCCTCGAAAACCTTTGTAATCGTAGAAGCAACAAAATATGGTGTTACATAGACGGTGACGAAATCACGCATTTGTTCTTGGGGTTGTTTTAGTGGATACAGTACAATTCCAAAAAGGTACACCAATCTCAGATTCGTTCAGACGAATAAATCTATTGTTTTCAGTGACCCCGAAAGCCTTTCTTGTGACCATATAATGCTTATTACGATTATCTTAAAATATGGCAAGGAATTACAATGGTTCATTTGGACTAAATTTAAATTTTGTACCCCTATCTCCGTATCCACCAGTCTGAGAAAAAAGTGTTACTAAATAAATTTGTAGATATTATCTTTTGATATGCGCCTGCATTCTGGGATATAACTAAAATAAGAAGCATTTTCCCTGTGTCACAAAAGCTTGGGGTACCCTATTTAAATAGATCTATCATACCCATGGCTGGGTTGCCTAGATAAAGCCTATGTGGCGAGATGAACCTGACAATAAGCCATCACATCGCCGTATCCCCATGGGAATATGTAATAAGAGATTCCCATGGCATCAGTGGCGGATATAGCTCGTCCGAAAGAGGGGCTGAGGGAGTTCTTCCAAGGTAGATCACTTGTTAGTCATACCTAGGCAATTTTCATTCCATTTGAGACCCGGAGGGCAAAATCTGTGTATTCGTAACTCCCAATCAGTCTGCTCATTGCTAATATGCATATTTATTAAGATAGGGAGTGAAATTTTTATATCTTAGCCCAAAAAATTTTTATGGATAAACCCCCTTATATCCGCCTTTGCTGGGAATATCTTCGTTCGTTCTTGAGATATTAAAAAAAATAACTAACCGGACGGAAAGAAGGACGACCACGGTAAAATTTATCACTGCGCATGCAATACAAATGTTTACCTCTTCGCTGGCCGCACAATTTATTGTATATACCTTCAAATCCGGCCTCTTGTTTTAAAATCGTATGTAATTGTAACAAACTTTACGGATTAACGGTGGAAGTGCCTGTTTCCTTTTTAGGAAAACGTTGGAATATTTATTAGTTTAGCATTCAAGAAAATATGCCAACACTTTGAATTTTAGATTATTTTCTTTGAGTTCTCAGTTATATAGAGGCTTTGCAGTTTATCATGACGCTTTACCAGCTCTATAGCATGGGAACGATCTTTCAAAACCACTATGTATAACATCACAATAGCATGAATAATGAAATTTATGGAATGAGCAATTTAACCTATCCACTAGTTTTCACTTATGACAACTCGCTTTACGGACCGCCGCTACTTATCTAATGTGTGGATAATAAATATTTGTAGCATGAAATTAATAATAGATGGGGTTTCACCGTAGCATTCAGGTATATTGTATTAAAGATTTAGCAAAACAATATTTTAAAAAATAAAGCACTCGCAGATCATCGAATACTACATGACTTTGAGCAATTTTAGAATTTTACACTAAAATGAATTTAAGTGTAGTATCAGGATTTGCTGCAATATGTAGCATTAGTTCAATAGTTATATGTGTGATAGCTTTACCGATGCTATATTGGAAAACCACGATCATCAGACGTGATTTGAAAATTGGGATGAGTGTATTTAAGGTAAATGTTAATCTTGTCATGTCGCATGAGGTACTTGAAAACATTACTTCCAGAACACCTTCATTCAATGTCGTGAACTACCACGTTGATAAAAACCATTATTGTTTGAAGCCGGTGCTCTCGTTTTGTTACAAGCTGTTATATCAATGGTCATATCTGAAAACAGTTTCAAGTCTATCTACTGTTCACAGTTCTAGGAGATGACATTAAAACCGACATGAACATGCGTATTGTTATATGTGACTCCTTTTTAACACTATTGCGATACAAAGAGATCCAGAATCTAGAATACATCATATTTCAATCCGACAACATAGTAGCAATCGTGTGTACGGAATTGTCCTGCAGAATTCCTAAATTTAACGAATTACAGCATCTCAAACCTGTCAATATGCTTGCGTGAAGGAACTTGTACAAGAAATGTCAAGCTAACGCAATATCTAGTAATGTCACTTTTCAAAATACAGAGACCCCTGAATAGGGCAGAGCGTGGCAGGTCGCCAGCCAGAAAATAAACCAATATGAGGCTTTTATTTTGAACTTTAGAATCCTAAGAATGAGGCTTTATTGCGTGTTTTTATCTTAGCTCGCGCCAGAGATGTGTTTAATCAGAGCTCGTCGCACAGATGTGCATTATCTCAGCTTGCCCATCAGATGTTTTACCTTAACTTGTCCTCGTCCCCAGATTAAAAATTGTTCCCAGGTGCTCGTCAAAACATTTCTTGTATTATTTTCATGTCGGGCCACTAAAGTACCTATAATACATATATAGCGACCCTAATACCGTAGAGAAAAAGTAAGTGCACTAAGATTCCTTACTGCGTGGCTTAATATAGTGTATTATATTATGTTATATTATATTATATTAATTATATAATTATGTTATATGATATAATTATATATATTATATATTATATTATATGCGAAAATCCATTGAGGTGTCCGAAGTATAACGTTTAAACCTTTACAGCGAAATAACAATGTCGAATAGTGACTCCAAGTTTTTACCGCAGTTAATACTAGCCTTCACTTAGAATTTGTTGTATTGACCTCGATTTATACAACAAGCTGACATTCGCCAGTTTCAATAATTTCCTCCAGTCTTAAACACATCTCAATTTCCTCATCTCCAACGTCTTACGGTGGAGCGTCAAATGTTCTTGTGGACTTGTATCACCTGGAATAGGTATGGGCTAAATGCTTCGCTGGAACCTTTGGGTCTACGACTATACTTTTGTTTTATATAGTTAGTGAGAAATCAGTGTAATGCACAGAACTTCTCAAATTTAAAATCCCGCTGGAATGAAAAAATATGATAGATATGCCGACATGCTCAAACTATGCCATTATAGAAAAATCCAGGGAACCTAATTATATATGAAATAAAAAGGGTTTTCCTATTGTTCGTTTCTGGGGGTAAACAGATGTTGGGGATATTCTGAAGGAAAGTGCTATGAAAACATAGTCAAAGTGGAATGGGCATTACGACGTTATAGATGCAATTTATTGTCTAAGTGTGCTGATTGAGCAAGTTTAAAGTTTGAACCAATATTACACAGTTGACGGTTCACCTACTATGAAGCTACAAATGACATGAGTGAAATTTTAGAGATTTTGGTACAAACTTTCACTTTTAACCCGTAATGATTATGCAGTAGGCAATATTTAGTTGTTGTTAGTGGTACCTGTTGGCTATTTAAAATTTTCTACAATACTTAAATTTGAGTCAAATGTGTCCACGTATTGCCATTGTACAAATGAAAAGACGAAAGATTGTGTTGATTTTGGCCAAAAATATCAGTGTTGAATCCGTTACTCTCTCTCAAAAACACTATAGAAGCGATATTTATAGTATGTTTTGCCACATAAGGCTATATCCGATGTAAACGTTTCAGCTCCACCTATTTTGATGTTATACAAAGTATCACGCTCAAATTTGAGTTGATTTTATCATGAAAAATGGCTATTCAATACTAGCCCGTCAACTTGTAGAGGTAGAGGCGTACACGCATGCATAAATGCTCTAACGCATAAACACTAGTAGGAAAATAATTATACAGATCCCTTAACTCGTTCCTGAATTGCACTTGTTGAAATAAAGTTGTTTTTTACATGTAAGCAAAACTAGGTCTGTAATTTGGATAAAACATTTGCATTAAAACACTTGGCAGGTAAATTTAAACAGTGTACTAAATATATTTTCACACAAATACAGCTATTGGACGTTATACCTATGGCTCGATGGGGCTAGTCTCGCCTGTTTGCGAATCGGGTGCCAGTGGAAAGACCAAAGACCAGCACGAAAACACACACAAGGAAAGGAACGAGAGGGACTGTAAAATCCTCAGGTGCGAGAGCAGAGCGGTACGCCTACCGTACAAGGACGGGCAGAGAATAGCACGAAAAACAACCAAAGGAGCGGAACGAAACACAAATAGGGGAGCGAAACGTACACGGATATAGCCTTGGGCAAAACATACAAAAACGCCTAAGGGAGAGAGAATAACGGAAACACGACATAGGCCAAAACAACACAACCGCCAGTACAGGCAATCGCAACACAGCCAAGGGCGAAAAAATAGCCAACAGGACCACACAACAACACATAATAGCCCGCAACCGGGAAAGGAAAGGACCAAAACCAAACCCGAGAGCAAGAGGGACCGCAACGGAATAGGCAACAACGCCACAGCACACAGACAAAAAGCACAAACGCGAAGCCCACCACGCTAGCATAGCACGCCAGACAGGCAAGAAGACCCAACAGAGCCCCCGAAGAAAACGAACGAGAGGAAAAACCGCAATAATAAAGAAGAGGAGGCCCGGACTAGGCATAGGAGCATGCGGCATACTACATACACCAGCGGGAAGAGAAGCGGCAACACGACCCCTAAAAACAAAAGATAGCGTAGACCCAAAGGCAGCGAGCAAGCCCAACCCCAGGGATACAAGCCACAAACAGCGCCCACCGAAGACGGGAGAGAGGAAATTGAGATGTGTTTAAGACTGGAGGAAATTATTGAAACTGGCGAATGTCAGCTTGTTGTATAAATCGAGGTCAATACAACAAATTCTAAGTGAAGGCTAGTATTAACTGCGGTAAAAACTTGGAGTCACTATTCGACATTGTTATTTCGCTGTAAAGGTTTAAACGTTGATACTTACGGGACACCCTGCAGATGGATTTTGCGCATATAATATAATATATAATATATATAATATAATATCATATAACATAATGTCATATAATGTAATATAATATAATATAACATAATATAATACACTATGATTAAGCCACGCAGTAAGGAATCTTAGTGCACTGTACTTTCTTGCTCTACGGTATTAGGGTCGCTATATATGTATTATAGGTACTTTAGTGGCCCGACATGAAAATAATACAAGAAATGTTTTGACGAGCACCTGGGAACAATTTTTAATCTGGGGACGAGGAGAAAGTTAAAGGGAGAAAAACATCTGATGGGCAAGCAGAGATAAGCAAACATCTGTGCGACGAGCTCTGATTAAACACATCTCTGGCGCGAGCTAAGATAAAAACACGCAATAAAGCCTCATTCTTAGGATTCTAAAGTTCAAAATAAAAGCCTCATATTGGTTTATTTTCTGGCTGGCGACCTGCCACGCTCTGCCCTATTCAGGGGTCTCTGTATTTTGAAAAGTGACATTACTAGATATTGCGTTAGCTTGACATTTCTTGTACAAGTTACCTTCGACGTGCAAGCATATTGACAGGTTTGAGATGCTGTAATTCGTTAAATTTGAGGAACTGCTGCAGGAAACATATACCGATACACACGATTGCTACTATGTTGTCGGATTGAAATATGATGTATTCTAGATTCTGGATCTCTTTGTATCGCAATAGTGTTAAAAAGGAGTCACATATAACAATACGCATGTTCATGTCGGTTTTAATGTCATCTCCTAGAACTGTGAACAGTAGATAGACTTGAAACTGTTTTCAGATATGACCATTGATATAACAGCTTGTAACAAAACGAGAGCACCGGCTTCAAACAATAATGGTTTTTATCAACGTGGTAGTTCACGACATTGAATGAAGGTGTTCTGGAAGTAATGTTTTCAAGTACCTCATGCGACATGACAAGATTAACATTTACCTTAAATACACTCATCCCAATTTTCAAATCACGTCTGATGATCGTGGTTTTCCAATATAGCATCGGTAAAGCTATCACACATATAACTATTGAACTAATGCTACATATTGCAGCAAATCCTGATACTACACTTAAATTCATTTTAGTGTAAAATTCTAAAATTGCTCAAAGTCATGTAGTATTCGATGATCTGCGAGTGCTTTATTTTTTAAAATATTGTTTTGCTAAATCTTTAATACAATATACCTGAATGCTACGGTGAAACCCCATCTATTATTAATTTCATGCTACAAATATTTATTATCCACACATTAGATAAGTAGCGGCGGTCTACGTAAAAGTGAGTTGTCATAGCTTAAAACTAGTGCAGAGGTTAAATTGCTCATTCCATAAATTTCATTATTCATGCTATTGTGATGTTATACATAGTGGTTTTGAAAGATCGTTCCCATGCTATAGAGCTGGTAAAGCGTCATGATAAACTGCAAAGCCTCTATATAACTGAGAACTCAAAGAAAAATAATCTAAAATTAAAAGTGTTGGCATATTTTCTTGAATGCTAAACTAATAAATATTCCAACGTTTTCCTAAAAAGGAAACAGGCACTTCCACCGTTAATCCGTAAAGTTTGTTACAATTACATACGATTTTAAAACAAGAGGCCGGATTTGAAGGTATATACAATAAATTGGGCGGCCAGCGAAGAGGTAAACATTTGTATTGCATGCGCAGTGATAAATTTTACCGTGGTCGTCCTTCTTTCTGTCCGGTTAGTTATTTTCTAAATATCTCAAGAACGAACGAAGATATTCCCAGCAAAGGCGGATATAAGGGGGTTTATCCATAAAATTTTTTGGGCTAAGATATAAAAATTTCACTCCCGATCCTAATAAATATGCATATTAGCAATGAGCAGACTGATTGGGAGTTACGAATACACAGATTTTGCCCTCCGGGTCTCAAATGGAATGAAAATTGCCTAGGTATGACTAACAAGTGATCTACCTTGGAGGTCCGCCCCTCTTTCGGACGAGCTATATCCGCCACTGATGCCATGGGAATCTCTTATTACATATTCCCATGGGGATATGGCTATGTGATGGCTTATTGTCAGGTTCAACACCCCACATAGGCTTTATCTAGGCAACCCAGCCATGGGTATGATAGATCTATTTAAATAGGGTACCCCAAGCTTTTGTGACACAGGGAAAATGCTTCTTATTTTAGTTATATCCCAGAATGCAGGCGCATATCAAAAGATAATATCTACAAATTTATTTAGTAACACTTTTTTCTCAGACTGGTGGATACGGAGATAGGGGTACAAAATTTAAATTTAGTCCAAATGAACCATTGTAATTCCTTGCCATATTTTAAGATAATCGTAATAAGCATTATATGGTCACAAGAAAGGCTTTCGGGGTCACTGAAAACAATAGATTTATTCGTCTGAACGAATCTGAGATTGGTGTACCTTTTTGGAATTGTACTGTATCCACTAAAACAACCCCAAGAACAAATGCGTGATTTCGTCACCGTCTATGTAACACCATATTTTGTTGCTTCTACGATTACAAAGGTTTTCGAGGATTCTGAAAACGATGGAGTTGATCAGTTCAACGTATATGTACCGATGATGTACCTTTTTGGAATTTTCAACCTAATGTTTCCAACAAAAGGTATATATTTAAAAAAAGTAATACTGCAGGTTATAGAAAAGGGCAGCACAATGGACATATTCTTACAGCTGCATTCCCTGTGAAAAAACATGTCGACTGCCGGAGTTTTGCTTGGTTATAACTTTATTTAGCGTGAACTCATATAGTGATTTATGCTGTAGTCTAAATACTGTTCCGCTCCTTAACAATATATGCCTGCAGTTCATGATCACATTCTCTTCACGTTTATTGTATGATAATTAAATTGATCTTCACACAGATTCAGTTTTATTCTTCATGATTTCTTATCTCCTGCTTGACAAATGAATGTTCCAGCTACCATAGATTTTTGCAAACGACTTGACTATTCCGAATGATAATAATCCCTGATGACAAATAGATAGGTTGGTAGTGCATCTTAAATATGCCTGCAATTCGTAATCGCATTCTCTTCACCTTTTTTGTATGATAATTAAATTGATGTTCACACAGATTCAGTTAATTCTCCCGGATTTCTTTTCTCCTGCTGACAAATGAATATTCCAGCTGCGATAGATTTCTGCAAACAACTTGACCATTCCGAATGATAATAATCCCTGCTGACAAACACATAGTCCGGTAGTGCATCTTAAATTTTACTTCCCGACTGAGCATTCTTAGTGAAACGAAATTTAGTACAGTTTCACCTCTAATATGTCCGTACCATGCGCTAACATCCTTCCACAAACGGTGCATAGCGAAATGCAAGAAATGAGATATCAATCCGACAGCTTATATAACTGGGTTTCTAAAGTTAAAACTGAATACGTTTCAAACAGCACAGTCTTTAAAGAAAGAACAACTGTAAAATTTAAGCAGTAAAACTATGCATGTCCCATTAGATATATGTGATTACTCATATACTGTTGTCAAATATCAATGCAACACCTACAATTAAAGAAAGAACAAGGAATTGTCAAAGTTTACAAAGCTGATGGCAATAGTTGAAGCAACCTAAATTAAATATTACTTAGTGAATGAATAATTAGCATAATTTCTTGCAGAGTATACATAAAGCTAATTTAGTTTCTTTAGAATTTTAGGTTAATCCGTTTACCCAAAATTTAACTTTAAATTTTTCCATTTATTGTTTGTCTTTTTATAAAAACGTAAATATATTTGTGCAAGTAGAAAATAGTGAATTTCTCGTAGAGTAAAATTGTTTCTCACAATCGACAACAGTATTATAGGCAGAAAGGGCTATAGTTTGAATATCGCTTTTCGTTAAGAGAAATGCGATACATAATTTTATATTAGTTGCATATACCATTTCACAAAAACGTTCTTATATAAAGGGACATTTCGGAAAACACTTCTATCAAATATTGGCTCATTTATAAAGTTCTCAGAATTGGCTCGCCTCTACTGCAGCAGAAATGTTTACATACACTATCATTACGTCACCCCGTCAAATTTGATTTTGTATGCAGCGAAGGGTATGCCTTTGTGTCTTGTATTCCCATTGAATTACTGATAATAATATATAGGACTTTCAAAGCAACGCTGGATAGACATGATTCATCAAGCCTTGGTTGTTGCTCAAGTTCTATACCACAACATGATTTAATGTAATGGCTCACGCCATCCAAACCAGCCGACCGACAAAATGAAATAACCCAAGCCTCGATTATAGTATGCACTGCGCCAATCACACAGTTCTAGGATTTCAAAAACTATTTTTATTCTAAGGTCATCGTCGACAATAAACAAACTGTATCGTAAATGCGCAATGAATTATTAATTTTTCCACAATAATGCATCTTCCAGCAACATTTTATTTCATTGATACGGCTTTGTTACACAATATTACGTGCGTCCATTTTAAGACAGGTGACTGAATTGTACGTCTTAGTGTACTTATAATTCCAATCTTTGAACAAAATATGTTGTCAATTTTTAATGTTGTACGTAACATTCCCTCATCTGGTACCGCTAGGACATTTGGTAACACCAAGAGTGCATTAGGGAAGAGTATGACACTTCCCTGCACTCACATGTAAACCCGTATTTGATGACACGGGCGTTTTCGGCCTGACCCCCCCCCCGGTTTCTGGGGGGTAGCTCAGCCCCCCCCCCCCAGTTTTTTGGGGGGAATTCGGTGGGATCCCTCAATTTCTGGGGGGGGGGGTCGGTCCGGACCCCCAAAAAACAGGGGGTCGGTCTATTGGCAGCTGCTTATGGACCGACTGGGGGATCGGGGCATCTCGAACCCCCAGAAACTGGGGGTCAGGCCGAAAAGGCCCGCGTCATCAAATACGGGCTAACATGTGAGTGCAGGGAAGTGTCATACTCTTCCCTAATGCACTCTTGGTAACAATAAATGCTGTGTATTTATGGACTACTAACAATGCTTTTCTGCTTTCATTATTTATATATTCTTTTGTGAAAAGTATTAAAGATTTAGTTAATTTAGTTTAATTTTTTAAATTTTAATGTTCTAATTAGCTCGTAGCTGCATTATGTAGTTTTTCAGGAGCTTTATTCAAAATTGCCCATGGGTCAGACTTTGGTTTTGCCAAATTTTTCGATGTCCATGTGAAAATTGTTAAGACAGAAAAATAGAACTAAACAAATTAATTTCAATTTTTTTGAATTGTCGTTGTTTTATCTATGTAGGTTTTTATTTTGCACAACGAACGAAGCGAGCAACCATTTATTTGTATGCATGCTCATACATTTTACCGAGTGCACCCGTCTCTCTGTTCTTCCATCGGGCTAGATTTTTCTAAATATTTCTGGAACGTATGAAGATGTTTCCTTAGGGTCATTTGCATATGATAGACTATAGTCTAGCCGATGTTCCCATATGGGTGTAATCTATGCAGTGGGGCATAATATGCCCCCTCCATTTTTGTCAGAAAGGGAAATACGTTCAGTTATATACTTCAAACCTCAGGCTTCATAAAAAACATTGCGTACCTTTTGTGTTCTTCTGGATAAAATCTACAGCTTTGATGTCAAAACATTTTGTCACACTCACGAATACGAAATATTGGAGATACAAGATGGTGTTCCGACGGAACCCATTTCAATTAATTATATATCACGTTTTCGAGATAATCAATAATAAAAGCATTATATAGCTTTCACAAAGATGTTCAAGGTCACTGGGAACAGTGAGATGATTCATTTGAATGTATTCATAATAGATTATACCTTTTTAGTATTGTACTGCATTCGTTAAGACCACCGCTTCAAACCATGTGTAATTTCGCGATTTCCAATATATTGCTAATATGTTATATCGTCGATAGCAAAAGTTTGCTAGGTTGCTAAAAAGACGAGCTGAGATGATTCATTTGACCGTATATATCTGTGACCAATATATTTTTGTAATTCCACTATACCCCTTTGGAACCCTCATGTACTATGGGTTTCATGGTTTCAATATAATTCCAACATTAGTTGAACCTCAGATTATAATGGTTTTCCAGGTCACCGAAAAAATCATTCAAGCGCTTCCGTGACTATAAACTTCACTCGCTTGCACTCTGCGCACTCGTGGATTGATCCATTTCCTAGTTATATGCACACGTGTAAATAATGTTTCTGCCTTTCCCAAAGTATGGAAAAGAAATGAAGCTCCTGTTATTTTATGTCTTATTCACATGATTAAAAAGCAACAGATGTTTGGAATTCGGTCCAAAAATATTTTTTGATATATTAGCATGTAAAGTACAGCGAGTATTTTAGGGCCGTAAATCGAGTAATTTTAATAATGTCAATTTTGTTAACTTTCACCTCTGAAACTGCTTTGATTTTAGGACCGTCTGGCTTCCAGACGCAAACAAGGATTACACTTTAAGCAACAAAAGAAGACTCGTCCCGAAACTTCTACCTCTGCACCAATTTTGCAGGTGTATTCCCATTGTCCTCGGCTCTCTCTAAGATGACCACCAGTTTACGGTAACCGGTGAAATTACATACTTTGAAACTTTTAAGATTGGCCATCGGATAGAAGATTGCAAAAAATTAGGGGCGATGATAAATCGCCCCATTTGGACGACGGCAAAATCGCTATGCTAAAGTAGGCCTAAAATTTTGAGTTTGCGTCTGATACTCAAAATAGATGAATCAGTTTGACTTCTGCAGAGCAGAGTTCGGTCGATTTTACTGACCGGTTCCGTTGCTTGTTTCGTGCTGTTTTTCTTATGAATCCTCGACTGGGCTTGGAAAGCAGTGGTGTTGAATATCGACTGTCACAAGATCATGGCGGAGTACCATTGCCTTCGGCGACGTAAGTATTGGGTAGGGTGTTAGATTGGAAGTTTATTTTTTCCAAGGATCGGATAGGCACGTATTATCTATATATCTACCCCTAAAATTATATAGTTGAATGTAGCTAGTGGACCGTTCCCCTCGATTTGATCTTTCGGATTGCCTTATGGTACACCCACCTTTGCCCATAAATTGCTACATCGAGTATTGAACAGAATTTTTACAGGGTTGAGTTCCGATTTGTGTGATTAGGAAATTAACCGAAATCCTTCTGATTCCTCATGGAATTAGGTGGATACCAAAACAAAACTATTTGGATACAATAGATCCACATTTTACAAGGAGGTTGAGCTGAGTTAAGGACCTCAGAGAATTTTCCATGAGAAGACCACGGTTACAGACCTTAGCTGCAACCAAAGTGATTGAAACTAGGATTCAATTTTGAGTTTGTTACTTGCATGGTTGCTTTAAAATTTTACAGTTTATTTGAACGTTTGGCGCTCTTGCTGCGCTTTGAGCCGATTGAGCCTAAAACGTAGAAAGGAGGACATGGGCACTTTCTTGTTGAGTATGTTGTTAACTTACATCTGTACAATACACGAGTAACCTTCGAAGTCCCAGGGAGGATAGCGGATTCTTCTGATGGGGGTCGAAGCGGATGTTTTATTGTAAAGGCGTAGCCACGGGGGTCGCGACCCCCTTCTTTTGGTTCCCAAACAAAATTTTTTTGAATGATTTCGGTTGAAAATCATGTCAGAAATTCTCCTAAAACTAGCCTCTCTCGCACTAGAAAACAACTACTTTCAACCGAATTTTGGACCAAACTTCACATTTTTGTATAAAAATTCGCTATTTTGGCAACGTTTTTTACTTGTTTACGGCATACTTAGTATACCCATTTTGCGCCCCGCTTTCACATATGTAAGCGCGACCTCCCTTTTATGTATCCACTATGAGCCGCCACCCCCCCCTTTTTCAAAATTCCTGGCTACGCCCTTGTTGTCACAGTAAGTGTTCTCGTAACACATAGCAGTTAGTAAATGTTAGTTGCCATGTTCTCAGTCGCAAAACGTTTTGGTGAACAAAAAGTAAATGGATACAGTACGTTGACGAACAATGGTACTTAAGCGCAATTCACTGCGCGTAATTTTTGTTCATAGGCTATAAAATTCCCGTAAGAAATGTTAGATGCACATTAGAGTGCCTAACCTCGAAGTTACACGCAACAAAAAGCACGTAGAATTTGCGCTACGCGTACGTAATTGCACGTAACTCTCACATTACGCGCACCACTTTTTATAACATTTTGTTTACGAGCATTAAATAGATTCAAATCTTATGCTATGAGCACTTAACTATCAGTAACTTATAAATTTACGGACACACAGGTGCACATAATTCGCAGTTATGGGTGTACAAATGCGCGACATACAATTAACCACTTTCCATTAGTTTAAGTCTGAATGTCGACCAGGAATTGTTACTTGCAGCGTGCTAAAATTTGAGTCTATAGTTTGTATATCTTTGATGCTGCAGCCATAAACTTGAGTTTGTAGCGGCAATGCATATAAAGTTTCTTTCTACACAAGGTCACCATTTGGTACAAGATTAAGGTCGAGGAGGGTTTTAAATGAAATTGATCAGTTGGCTGCGACCATTGTACGTTAGTCATAACGCTACCTAGAAGCTGTTGCTCGGTTCCTTAAAGAGCCTTACAAAGAGAGCGAATAACACCATACCGCAAACTCACGCTTTGCGACAAACCCGATAAGTGCATCGGGTCTCAAAGTACGCTGTGACAAATTTATGACTCTATGCGAGAAAAGCTTAAAGTTGCTAAGGAATTTTACCGCATGCGGTTGCTGCAGAAATACGACGTAAAAGGCGCAGCGACATAGATTGTCATTTCGCGTAGATTTGGTCAACATATAATCTACTTTATGTCATGGAGAAGGAAGCTTAAGATCGAGCGATTAATCTTAAGATGAACGAAATCCTTTTTTAGCAATGAATTGAATGGTTAATATTTCAAATAGTTGAGTAATCAGACGTAGTGGCGCAAAACTGTCACTGAGGATACTATTGTTAACATTTTCTTCTAAAATATATACAGGTACAGCCATCGCCTTTTGCGTTCTGTGAGCGCTTTACTTTAGCGATGCATAATAGCGATTTGAATGGCGTTATCAAGTGTACGCTGTCACCAAATTACGATGCTAAATTACAAAGTAATAACACCGCAACTAGATTGCATGTCGTATATATAGGTCAAAGGGTGAGGATTTGTGCGCGAACGTCTGGTTGAGATCTTGAAGAGGCTTGATAAACCAACAACCCAGGGGTGCACACTGAAATTAACCTCACGGTTAACTACGTTACACTGAAATATTAGTTAGGTAGTATACACGTCATTTATGTATAAATGTATGTAAATATATATATATATTATCAAAGCCAATTTAAGAGTGCTCCTGCATTTTGAAATGTAACACAGCAGAAATGGGTTACAAGAATCCTGTATAATGTTGAGCATAAGAATATGAGGTGTGTGGGCTGGGGTACTCGCGAGTACCAACCGGCATGCAAACGTTTATAGAAATTTTGATGCGCACAACTTCACAGCTACGCACTGTTAACCGCGCGTATAGTAGGAGCAAAACATTACGCATAACTCAGAAGTTACGGGCGGCCTAATGCGAGTAAAACCCAAACGCACTTACTTGTGAGAGAACTCTAAATTACGCACGAGTAAATGCTTGTGATGGTTACGAGCAATTTAATGCGAAACACCAAATTTTGCTCATTCGGCGCGCATTATACTGTGACACGCGCATAACTTCAAAAATAGAATTGATCTCATCGAGGAAAATTATGCGTGGTGTCGGAACTTTTGTGCAAGCTGTAACCTAAGCTGAAGAAACATATAGTTCCGGAGTTTGTGTAGTGTCAAGTTCAGGAAAACAAAATAAGCAAGCAATGGAACCAACAGGTCCTCGAGAATTTTGCACGCATATACGTCATCAAATGCCGCTGCTTGCGCTTATACGCCTACCTATGCACGAAAGAGTGCATTTGTGTTGCAAATGCAATGATTATGTTTTTGCACTCATGGGAGCAGAGGTTATAACTGTTGCACGAAGGATCCGTTTGAGATGTCCACTGCACTCAGGTTCAGGTGATTGCAACTGTTGTAACTATACTGGCTATGGTGCGCAGTTGGCGCACTCAAATTCCCCGAAAATTTTTTTTGATTCTTAACAAGGGTTTCAAAGTCGGAAAAATTTTCAGGGATGTGGGCGCAATAAGCATCTTCCGAACAGCTCGCCTGCACAGTTTACTGCTTTCACATGTTCGATAAAAATCCCATGGCTCTATTCGCTACTATTCAGCACCTATTTAATTTAAATTTGCCATCGGGCAAAAGTTTCTGATGCGGTGAAGGAAGCAAGCTATGCTTTTGGTAAGATTGCATATCTAGTCGATGCTTGGAAGATAGTGTTATACCATTTCTACCACATAAATCGTAAGTACGAAACGTAAAGGCTGCTTAAATGAGTGTTAATAATGCGCACGGTCGTAATATTTTGTTGCACAATGGTTTTCCAACTATGTTCGGCTCCAACATATCAATAGTATCAATACAATCCTGAAATAGTTTCTTCCGGGGGGTAGGAATTTCCGGTGCCCAACCCTGCTCCCTGTTCACTCATGGACAGTGGGATCAACGCGTCTCCGTCCCGTTGTGATGATGATTCCATGTAGTAGCACAGGACTTCGTAGGCACGCCCAACCCTGTTACATAACAAGGTGCTCTATGCAATATTTGAAAGATCGATTCTACGACGCGCTTTAGGCGTTTTTACTATATTGGCTGCTTCACGTGACAGCAGCTATACGACCTGCTAATGGTGTAACATTACAAAGTTAAGTTTACTCAACATTAACATTAGAATCACAACAGTAATATAAACTTCGTGTATCCGTAAATACGACACTTACAAGGTTATCACGATGAAAAAGATGCAACTAAAATGTCTCTTCCTGTTCACAAGCAGACGAAACGTGCTCGGTTTGAGTCAGATAGTCTTTCCGTCACACATTTTCTATTAATTCAACACAAGTTTCCTGCAGCCTAGTCATGACAGAGCGCATTATATTTATTTTTATCAAGCAACTGTAAATAACAGCACGTCTTATTACATGAGATTTCTGAACAAAAGCAGTTTGTACAACATACACGGCAAACGTCCACGCTATACCAGCAACGTTTCACAGTATAATCAAAAGCATCGACTATTGGCTATTGTAAACATATTTCAATTCCGTTTGAAAACAATTTTCTCAAGGAAACCAAACTATTTTGCTAAAAATAGTGTACGACCACAAAAATATATT
Source organism: Trileptium ribeirensis (assembly GCA_030248225.1). Lineage (NCBI taxonomy): Eukaryota > Metazoa > Nematoda > Enoplea > Enoplida > Thoracostomopsidae > Trileptium > Trileptium ribeirensis. The sequence continues at coordinate 2,555 of JASANE010009740.1, read as the reverse complement.
AAATGTTAACGTTGAAGAAACATACGTTCCCACAATAAATATAAATATGTAGTCATCTTGTATATAGTGTCAGTTTTAATGTACTAAACATTTTGTGGTATTACGCTGTGACGACACAAATTTATGCATTACCACACTGCCTAAAAACCTTATGAGATAAAATTTCGCAAGCGTGTATATACTACACTCAAAATCCATTTCTACGATATCTACGAGAAGTTTCTTTGATTTTTGCATAACTAGATATATATTTATTCGTTTTAAAATTAATGAACTATTCCTTGAAATTCCAAAGGATTATTTTTAAAGAGTTATTATGAATTATCTTTCAAATTTCAAGGAACTCCTTTAATTTTAAAAGCATAATTAGCGATGCAAAAACTTGAATTTAACAGTAGCTAAAGGCATTACATTGGCATAATATACGATTAGCACATTTTAAATACGTAACAAATACGGCAACGTTGCCTAAGCTATGCCATGGTAAACTATGGTGTTTTCGCAAGCTTAGCCTAATATAGACGATACTTCGAACAAGTTCATTTACGTTAATAACTCGCCAATTGTTTGCAAACTCTTACAAGGTGACATGCTGCCTTACATGACCGCGATAGCAGATTACATTATATATGACGTGTAAATTTAGTGTTGTTTGCTGTTAACCTGTTACCGCCGACATACGAAACAACACATTACTATGCACGCTACCCCATGTATCACAAATATGCATGACCTACATGTGAACAATTAACTCCCCTCAAAAAAATCGGAGAAAATTTTAGCTAAAATCGATATAAAATTGACAAATTAAGAAAACTATTAAGTCCAAAAGCATTTTGAAAATTAATCCATCCGCTGAGGCCCCTGCCACCCGGATGTTCCTCCCTGGTTAAGCCGAAGCCATCCACCACAAAGCACAAACTATCCTCTCTGGGAGTTCGGACCTCTCGAATCTATGTGGAATATGTGGATATATTACGTATAAAAATTTGCATTGTTATATTATACTGCAGTGCGCTAGCAGTAAATGGGATTACGGGAAATGTGGTTATAATTGAATTCGAGTGGAATGAGCGAGCGAAGCGAGCTCATTCCACTCGCGAGCGAGTGGAACGAGAATTTTCAATTTTGGCTCTGGAGGGGGTTGAGGAAGTCCTGTGTGTGTCTGTCGCACCTGGATATCGAGTAAACGAGGCAAACGAGGTATTCACAAACTAATAGACCTATTCCGTGTAGCTTTACCAGGGCTTTCCAATGATATATAACAAGTTTTTCAGCTACTTCCCAATCTGGAGTCTATAAGCTTATAGTTGGCGCCAAATTTCATGTTTGGTGAAAAGTTGTGGGAAATGCACATAAATGTGTGTTTTTGTTGCTTTTAGTGTCTTATATGGGGTTTTATGGGCAGATAAACTCATTGCAAGTGTTAAAATATTGTGTGGCAAATATTTTTTACACTTCTGGTTCATACTTGGCATAAAAAATGACGTTTTCGAAATTTTTGGCGAGAAGTCGTGGGAAAAGCACCTGAATGTGTGTTAATTGTTGGTTTAAATCGGATATGGGGTTTTCTGGTTCGACAACCTCATTGCGAGTGTCAAAAATATTGTGTGGCAAATATTTTTTACACTTCTGCTTTGGGGGATCGTTCTCACCATTGGAATTCTGACTCGCAGGCGAGCTTCACTACTTAAATCTTCGTTTGTTGCCTATACTAAAATGTTGAATGACGCTTAGGTATATTTTCGTTTGGTCTGAAGCTGTCACTATAAAAATACCCTGCTATATACATAAATGTACATTATAACATTTTTATTTGTAGGATCCACCAACTTCTAATGATTGCTGTATAGCATTCTTAGCACAATAACTACCTAATAACCAAAGACGACTTGACGTTCTTAGAGCTTAGGTCTCACAATTATTATAAAACGCAGCTCTATATTAATGTGCACGGGCTTTCAAATCAAATTTCACAAAACTGGCTTTTTGCGTTGCTAGTAAAGGCAACTGCTATATTTAACGTGATACGCAGATTATACTGCTCAATAACACACAAAACAGAGCAAACAGTGGAAAGAATAAATAATAATTATTGTAAGCGACCACAAAAACAATAACGCACATATTAGGGAAATACCTAAACTGGCGGCAACAACCTCACCGTCTGTGATAAACTATTAATATATAATAAAGCTTTAGAAAATAAGGCAAAAAACCCGTTCTCGCTTTCAGCCAGAACGTAAACTCTTTTTAAGATAACAACGAAATTTAATACTTTCCATATAATCTAAACTTGAAAACGAATCTAAACATCCTAACATCCATATTTATAAAATGACTGAGAATAATTCTAGTTACCTAATTACGGTTGAAGCTATAACGTAAATGTATATACATTTCCAAAGTGTAATACGACAAACCATATAAAGTCATGTCGGACACATTGAATTGGCGTGAAGTAATAAAATTTAATAAACATACAGTCCTAGAATCATTGACGTAAGCTAACTTTATACAATATGTAATATGCAATAATGACCTAATATTAATGA
>JASANE010009739.1:0-43795 GCA_030248225.1 Trileptium ribeirensis | reverse complement strand
TGCCACAGATTCTTTTGTGTTATTTTATGTTATACGCATCACATGTGTTAGCTACATACACCCAAAAAGTTATTTATCGACCCTGGTTGCTGCCACTGATTCGTGTGTTATTTTATGCTATACGCATCATACGTGTTAGCTACATACACCCAAGAAATTATTTATCGACCCTGGTTGCTGCCACTGATTCTTGTGTGATTTTATGTTATACGCATCACATGTGTTAGCTACATACACCCAAGAAATTATTTATCGACCCTGGTTGCTGCCACTGATTCTTGTGTGATTTTATGTTATACGCATCACATGTGTTAGCTACATACACCCAAGAAATTATTTATCGACCCTGGTTGCTGCCACTGATTCTTGTGTGATTTTATGTTATACGCATCACATGTGTTAGCTACATACACCCAAGAAATTGTTTATCGACCCTGGTTGCTGCCACTGATTTGTGTGTTATTTTATGTTACACGTATCACATGTGTTAGCTACATACACCCAAAAAGTTATTTATCGACCCTGGTTGCTGCCACTGATTCTTGTGTGATTTTATGTTATAAGCATCACATGTGTTAGCTACATACACCCAAGAAATTATTTATCGACCCTGGTTGCTACCACTGATTCGTGTGTCATTTTATGTTATACGCATCAGATGTGTTAGCTACATACACCCAAGAAATTATTTATCGACCCTGGTTGCTGCCACTGATTCTTTTGTGTCATTTTATGTTATACGCATCACATGTGTTAGCTACATACACCCAAGAAATTATTTATCGACCCTGGTTGCTGCCACTGATTTGTGTGTTATTTTATGTTATACGCATCACATGTGTTAGCTTCATAAAGAGTTTTTATCGACCCTGGTTGCTGCCACTGGTTCTGTGTGATTTTAGTTTTTACGCATCACCTGTGTTAGCTACATACACCCAAGAAATTATTTATCGACCCTGGTTGCTGCCACTGATTTTTGTGTGATTTTATGTTATACGCATCACATGTGTTAGCTACATACACCCAAGAAATTATTTATCGACCCTGGTTGCTGCCACTGATTCTTGTGTGATTTTATGTTATACGCATCACATGTGTTAGCTACATACACCCAAGAAATTATTTATCGACCCTGGTTGCTGCCACTGATTCTTGTGTGATTTTATGTTATACGCATCACATGTGTTAGCTACATACACCCAAGAAATTATTTATCGACCCTGGTTGCTGCCACTGATTTGTGTGTTATTTTATGTTATACGCATCACATGTGTTAGCTACATACACCCAAGAAATTATTTATCGACCCTGGTTGCTGCCACTGATTCTTGTGTGATTTTATGTTATACTCATCACATGTGTTAGCTACATACACCCAAGAAATTATTTATCGACCATGGTTGCTGCCACTGATTCTTGTGTGGTTTTATGTTATACGCATCACATGTGTTAGCTACATACACCCAAGAAATTGTTTATCGACCCTGGTTGCTGCCACTGATTTGTGTGTTATTTTATGTTACACGTATCACATGTGTTAGCTACATACACCCAAGAAATTATTTATCGACCCTGGTTGCTGCCACTGATTCTTGTGTGATTTTATGTTATACGCATCACATGTGTTAGCTACATACACCCAAGAAATTATTTATCGACCCTGGTTGCTGCCACTGATTCTTGTGTGATTTTATGTTATACGCATCACATGTGTTAGCTACATACACCCAAGAAATTATTTATCGACCCTGGTTGCTGCCACTGATTTGTGTGTGATTTTATGTTATACGCATCACATGTGTTAGCTACATACACCCAAGAAATTATTTATCGACCCTGGTTGCTGCCACTGATTCTTGTGTGATTTTATGTTATACGCATCACATGTGTTAGCTACATACACCCAAGAAATTATTTATCGACCCTGGTTGCTGCCACTGATTCTTGTGTGATTTTATGTTATACGCATCACATGTGTTAGCTACATACACCCAAGAAATTATTTATCGACCCTGGTTGCTGCCACTGATTCTTGTGTGATTTTATGTTATACGCATCACATGTGTTAGCTACATACACCCAAGAAATTATTTATCGACCCTGGTTGCTGCCACTGATTCTTGTGTGATTTTATGTTATACGCATCACATGTGTTAGCTACATACACCCAAGAAATTATTTATCGACCCTGGTTGCTGCCACTGATTCGTGTGTCATTTTATGTTATACGCATCACATGTGTTAGCTACATACACCCAAGAAATTATTTATCGACCCTGGTTGCTGCCACTGATTCTTGTGTGTGATTTTATGTTATACGCATCACCTGTGTTAGCTACATACACCCAAGAAATTTTTGATCGACCTTGGTTGCTGTCGCTGATTTGGGTGTGATTTTATGTTATACGCATCACATGTGTTAGCTACATACACCCAAAAAGTTATTTATCGACCCTGGTTGCTGCCACTGATTCTTGTGTGATTTTATGTTATACGCATCACATGTGTTAGCTACATACACCCAAGAAATTATTTATCGACCCTGGTTGCTGCCACTGATTCTTGTGTGATTTTATGTTATACGCATCACATGTGTTAGCTACATACACCCAAGAAATTATTTATCGACCCTGGTTGCTGCCACTGATTCTTGTGTGATTTTATGTTATACGCATCACATGTGTTAGCTACATACACCCAAGAAATTATTTATCGACCCTGGTTGCTGCCACTGATTCTTGTGTGTGATTTTATGTTATACGCATCACATGTGTTAGCTACATACACCCAAGAAATTATTTATCGACCCTGGTTGCTGCCACTGATTCTTGTGTGATTTTATGTTATACGCATCACATGTGTTAGCTACATACACCCAAGAAATTATTTATCGACCCTGGTTGCTGCCACTGATTCTTGTGTGATTTTATGTTATACGCATCACATGTGTTAGCTACATACATCCAAGAAATTATTTATCGACCCTAGTTGCTGCCACTGATTCGTGTGTTATTTTATGTTATACGCATCACATGTGTTAGCTACATACACCCAAGAAATTATTTATCGACCCTGGTTGCTGCCACTGATACGGAATTACAAGTATACATGAAGTAACAATGCATTATATTCTCTATTATATCATATAAGATGCCATGATCTAGTTAGGTCCATGGTCATCCACCCGGAAACCAAGCACTACGGCTGTCTTCTTTCTCACCCCGGTAGGCTTCTAAATGTGAAAGTAAAACCTCGCAAAGTCACTTAGTCCAATATATTTCCCTTTCTTATTTAACAAGCACAAGTCGTCATTTCAGTAAAAAAGCGCAGTAGGTAGAAATACTTGGAATCACACCTTTTGCAGCAAAGTGCCAATAACAACGCATTATATACTCTATTATATCATATAAGATGCCATGATCTATCTAGGTCCATGGTCTATCTATATCCGTGGTCATCCACCCGGAAGCCAAGCACTACGGCTGTCTTTTTCTCACCTCGCTAGGCTTCTAAATGTGAAAGTAAAACCTCACAAAGTCACTTAGTCTATTATACTTCCGTTTCTTATTTAACAAACACAAGTCGTCATTTCAGTAAAAAAGTGCAGCAGCGAGAACTACCTCGAATCACACTTTTATGCTGCAAAGCGCCAATATTAGGGTTCGTATTTTATATATTCGATTTTGGTTCCACTATTATCTGCGAGTATGATCGACCAACATTGCTAAAAACACCATTGTTATTCTGTACGGTTGCTTTTTGTGATTGCTGTTTTAAAATTGATACTAGGCTCGTGAGTTTTAAATAATTGCAGTGGCACTGGGTGTAAACCAATTGGTACTGAGTGCAAATAATTGCAATTAATTGCAATAATTGATTGGAGGCTTTCCCAATTAAAATTAAGCCATTGGTGAACAAATAATTGATTGAAGGTCTGCCAATTAATTTTTACAGCCCCTGTTACCAAAAGTACAAAGAGAATCGTATGACCTTCCTAGCATTCTAAGGTTTACAGGTGTTTGATTACACAAATTGTTTCGGCTGCACCTAGTAGTATCTGGTAATCTTCGACTTCGTTTTATGGGGGGTAGGTCGCATGCCCCCACCGCCGTGACAATTTTTTGGTGGGTCGGCTGAAAAGTTTTCAATATTGCAAAAACTTTAACGACCAACACAAAATTTGAAGTCTGTCCTATTTTTCGTCCAAACAAAACGGTTTCTAGCTTCCGCCTACAAAACAAGGGGGTAGAGTCCCAAAAATGTGGAGCGGAGAGCCTAAAACACTTGTATCAGAAAACACGGGTTATATATCAGAGCGTTGCGAATCATCATACTCGACTATACAATCTTGGTATTATCAATATAGGAGGCATCATTCCCTGACTAAAAATGCGATGGCTTTGCGTGACAAAACTATACTATATATTGAGGTAAAACAGGTTTGCTGCGAAAAAAATAGAGTTCAGCAAAGTTTTGTCAACAAGTTGTGCCACCCCTTTCATCATTTGGAAAACGACCTTGTATGCATTTATAGCCTCAGGATTGCACAACAAAACTCTTATACGTTTATTAAGATTATTATATATCGTTGTGTATTGTAGGCTTGGAAAATGGCCATTTCTGAAGCTGGATTTTCTCAAGAAATCAATCGCAAATAGTTAGCAGCGAGCGACACCCCACACAAAAATTTAAAAGAAATATCGAAAATGCATATATTTCTAATGGTTGTGATTGTGAGTGGGATGATAGTCCGTGGGCTTTATTCTTTTTAAGTTTTATTTGGGAGCGTAGGGCCTGAACGAACTATAATATATAGTGGTTGATAGTTGTCACATGTCCCATGTAAGGGTTAGAGGCTATAAGTTTGGTAATTATAACTTACAACAAGTTGTGCTAGGCGGGTGGCAGGCACCAGACATAGGCCTAAGGCTTGGGCTTAGTTCATATATTTTATATTTATTATGAGAAGTTAAAAAATTAATATTTGACTTGTATACATTTGCCTAGAGCTTAGACTAAGACTAAGTTTTGTTGTTTATAGATAAAGAAATAACCTGGCTTTCCACTCTGGCCCGAAAGGTTACATTGACCTGTATTTGGAACTGAATATGGAACAATTTGTTTAGATTGGTCTTACAAATTTATATATATATTTATAAATCTATATATGACGAATGGGAAAAAAAAGGGGCGCTTTTGATATATTTACCTAACATAACTACGAGATAAAAAGTTATATGCTGTATTTACTGCGCGTTAGGGCGGATTCACACACTACAGCTTTTTCCTATGCAATTCATGTTCGAAAAATTGTCGCAACATTTTCTGCATCCGTTCTATGGGAATCTGTTGCAATGTGTGAATGCTCCCTTATGCTAATGTTATTTACCAGAACGCCACGGACGAAAATGTTTCCTTCAAACCTCAATTTCTCAAAAGCGTCTTATCGCCTTATCCGTTTTAAATTTAAGCGTACATAAACTTCTTAAAACTATTTGATTCTTTTTTCGAACAGTAAATGTGTGATGTTGCTACTGCGTTAGTTCAAAGAGTGATGTTCATTCTTCGCGCCTTCGTTTGGGCAAATGTCTCAATTGCTGCATTAATGTCAACAGCGACATCCCGATGAATGTATAAGAGCGCTAGCCCATTCAACCGATCTTCAACCATGGTTGATCGTCGCAAATTCTTAAGGTGTAGGAGCGTTGAAAAGCATCGCTCCGCCGTCGAGGACGTCACTGGCAGAGTGACAAAGATTTGCAGCAGAGCGAATACACGCGGAAATAGCAGACTGTTGCAGGCCACAAGTGATTCCATAGCCGTTCGTGGAAGACCCTGAAGATCCGAACCCATCCACTTTGCGCGCCATCGCTCATATTCCGTGAGGAAAGAACTGGAGTCTTCGGGTAGGAGGCTTTTGTAAAACTCTGCAGCAGTGTTGGCTGAGTCGATGTCGTACATTCCCATGTAGTGTGGTACTAGGGACAACAAGTTCAAAAAGTCAAATTGTTGTGTGCCAAACTGCGTCCCAATAAAGTTTAGTAGCTGATCCAGGTATGGGATAAAAGTAGCCCGTCGGTAGAATTCCATCGGTGTCTCGGCAGGGACATTAGATTTGTTACGTTGTCGACCTGGCCGCCTTGGCATTGGAATTTCAAGATAATCCTGATCGTCTTCATTAATGGTATCGTCATCCCAGTTTTCAGCCGCGTTATACAGATGGCTAGACTCTCGAAAAATAGGCTCAAATCGGCGATCAGCATCGGCACGCCATCCCTGTAAGACAGACTGAACCGTTTTGACATCCTCCAGCGCCGTTGCCAGTTCAGTGTCCTTTTTCTGAAGGCATTGAGATAATGGCTTAGTGATGCTGAGGACTTGCTCCAGGATGCAAAGCGCAACAACGAACTCAGGCTGTCGAATGCTTCTAAGTAGCGACGTCGCCTTTGCTGCGGATTCCGCATCCAAGTTTTCGATGAGTTTAGCCAAAATTTGAATGATGGCGACATAACATGACTTGAATCTGATAACGGAATCATGTCGTTCAACCCATCGCGTAGCGCATAGAAATTTAATTTTCTTGTACCGCAGTTGCGCCGCTTCAAATCCTTCCAAAAGAGCATCCGTCCGCTTAGAAGATGAGTTGAAAAAGTCTGCCACTGCTGATATGCAGCCGAAAGCGTTGCGGATGTCGGGTAGGGCCGATGATTTGGATATTACCAGATTGAGACAATGAGAAAAGCAGTGAACGTACAGTGCATGCGGGGCATGTTCTCCGCGAAACAGCGCCTGAGCTCCCTTGTATTGTCCAGACATGGACGACGCCCCATCGAAACCCTGGCCAACGCAACGTCGAGGCTGCAGCCCAAACTTGCCCAGCTGCTGCACTATTGTACTACAGAGTCCCTTTCCGGACAGATCCTTGACATGTACATAGCCAACAAAGTCTTCCTTCAGCTTAAGGTCGTCAGTATCAGTAACGTCCACATACCGGAGAACGAATGCCATTTGCTCTTTGCGACTGGTATCTGTAGTTTCGTCGCAGATTATAGTATAAACGCCAGCCCCCTGTACCCGAACAGCGACGGAAGTAGCAATTTGCTCACCCAAAATGAGAAGGAAAACTAGAAGTGATGAAAGGCGAAGTGAGAAAACTGGCCTTTTCTGGAAGTGGAATAAGTGCAGTGCCTATATTTGACAAAATGATGTTCCTTGGGGTATCGACGAGTCGGATTGTTGGTCCGATTGTCCTTCCGCTGCTCGTAGTGGTAGACGAAATCAGGAGGGGGCTTATAAGGAAGTGTGTTGATGATACTGAGCTTTAGATCATCGGTTATTGAAGGTAATAAGTTGCCTTGGTCGTCAATGAAAGATCCAACATCAAGATGGCTGATGTTGGCATTATCCGGTCTTGGACGTGTAAAGTTTCACTTTGTTCGCCACCGTCGTGAGTATGACCAGTGCGCTCTTCCGATCTCTGAGAACTTGTGCTGGTTTCTGGCAAACTTTCACCAACAGTTTCAGTCACAATATTACGCGATGACTCCGGTGGTGCTCGCGCAGACTCCAAAAATGATGTTATTTTAGATGTTACCAATTTACGCTTTATAGGAGCCGTTGAAGGCTCAGCCATTACTACTATCAGTTCACTACTATGCAAACACTCCAAATCGTAGGAAATCTAAAACAGATAGTTCAAAACATAACAAGATTTAAGCAAAATAACACTCCAAAGCTGTATCCGTAGCGCTGACTTGATGTTTGGTGGCCGCTTGCCTTGAGGTTTTTTTGGGGGGGGCTACGCGTGTTGCACCCCTGGTCACCTATCACCCCCACATCAATATGAATGACACATAAATATCTATATATCGGGTGATAACTCAGTGCTGAAGCAAAAACAATTGATATCGAACCGCCGAACGAAGCGAGGCGAGAAGCCAGACCGAATTTTGGTTGAACATTTTTGGTTGAGCTAAAAATTTCAACCTGAAATTCGTGATAGGGGGGCGTACGCCCCCCCCCCGCCCCAGCGCACCGTCCGCCGATGGAATAACTTACAATCCATAAATAATACTTGAACAATTTTATTCGAATCCAATGTAACTGTGTCTTCTATATTCGCATGGCAATGTATGTTTATCAAGCCACATTTTAACCAAGTGGAAGGAGGTGGAAAAACTGAAAACTGACCAGCTTTTGCGCATCATTCACCACTTTCATTGTATCCGGAGCGTTGGTGAACAATTTTAGCTGGGCGAACAGCCATGTATATGGCACTGGTTAGGGGTGTCGCAAGCTCTTAAAAAATTGGGGATTGGTGGTTGTTTAGATTCTTTTGGTTATAACCTCACCAGTTAATGTTTTCCGTTTGTCAATAAAAAGTGAGCGCGACACCCCATATTGCTGCACTCCTGGCGGAGGCTAACTCAAAATATGACCTGATGATTGCATGTTGCAACAAATTCATAAACTATGAGATGATGTGGGGCACCATCCAAAACTAGTCGGAGGGTACACAGCGACGCAGTGACCCGTAGCGACGCCCCTACATTATACATTCAAAAACATAGTTGGTGCAGTAGCTTGACGTACACGATTTATTACATACTATTTTCGCAAATACATATAAATCGCCACACCGGCAAGTTATTATAGAGTATATCATAGGTGTCTATAAGGGAAGGGTCAGCCTACCATTGAACCCACAGTCCCTCTCCCCGAAGGTGCCCAGGAAATTTGAGAAAATTTAGCAAAATTTTAGCAATGTTAGTAAATTTTTTTCAAGGAAAGTTATGACTTTCCAAACCATCTAGACTCTACTTCCAGATATCTGGCAGCCCACAACTGCAGTAATGGGCCGTCTATGATATAAATGACAGGCGAAGATTTGACATTAATCATGGTTTTCCACTGAGCGAAATTCAAAACGGTATCGCGTTTGCCTATTTAACACAAAGGATTTGTTCATGACTATTGGCTGGATCGCCGTGAAAATTTTTAAACATACATCGCTAGTGCTAGTATGACAATTGCCAAACGATCTGTGAGATTTATTTTCAGTCAGAACAACCTGTTCAATCTTTTCAATAACTTTGTAGTAATCGTTGTCTGATCTGTTTTAGTTCAAGATATTCCTGTTGATATAATGAAAAATGATTCTTCAATTGCGGAGAACCTTCAAGGTCCACATAATGTCGCGTTTACACCAGGTGGAATTGTGATAAAATTTAATAGTAAACCCGTTCGAATATTTACTTATTCGGAGATGATACGGTAAGCTATTTGAATTTAAGTCTTTTTTAAAACAAGACAGCAAATTCATTCAACTAAGAACATTCTTTAAGGAAAGGAAAGAGGATGAAGAACAAGTTGCATCGTTGATTTCGCGCTCGTAGATTTAACTCTAGCGACCAATTATCAGTCCTGTTTTCAAAAATATGCCTACAATTTTTAGCAAATGGTACTTAAATTACAGCATTTTTCGCTGATACCTGCTGTGTACTTTGCATATCAAGGCTACTCTACCAGGCTTACTTGCTGAGCAGGTTTTTTCCGCAAAATATGGCAAAATCTCATACCATTTTGGGTCAAAGTCAAAGCAACCCTGAGGGGCCAAAGTGTAATGTATGTCATGCCGTAATCGATATACTAACTCTAAGCCTTAGCCTAAGCTTAGGTCCTTATATGAGACATACACTAAGCCAAATCTTAAGTCAGGGGGCTGCCTCCTCCCGAACCCCCGCTCTAATATGTTCTTTTTTCTAACGATATAACATATTGCCCTTCCGGGTTACCTGAGCCCACATTGCATCAAAAATTGACAAATGAAAAATAGAAGTGCATACAAGTGTATAAATTGGTTTTTATACTCGGCAGGTTGGGTGTTAATCAGAGTATGTTTATTACTACACTGGAAATATGTTTTACAAAACGTTGTAACTGGTGAAAATTCATGGCCAAAAATTGGGTAAGGCGAAAAAATTTAGTTCTGGATCAGCAAATCGCTGGGTGTAAAATACTCTGTTGTTTGCAAAAGCTTCCTTTAAGAGAATTACTGGGGCACAGATGAACTTCTTTGTATTGAATTAAGTAAGGCGCAAAAGGCCGTAAGACGAAATTGAATGGGGTAAAGACGAAATTGGGTAATGCGAAAATATGAACTTCTTTGTATTAAATTTGGTAATGCGCATTTGCATTGGGTAAGGCGACAAAATTTAGTCCTGGATCAGCAAGTCGCTGGGTGTAAAATACTATGTTGTTTGCAAAAGTTTGCTTTAAGAAAGTTACTAGTGCACTGATGAACTTCTCTGCATAACTGGTCGAAAAGCGCACACTTCTTTAATTAATACAAGAACTGAAAGAAGAAAATATCGACATGGGTTCAACGATAGGATATTGAAGCGTTGATATGAATTCTCTGCTTAATGACATGGAAAAACTTACGGATGTATCGTGTACTAATTTTGATTTGTAACATTTACTGTAAATGTGAATTCCTTTGCAGAAATCGATTGATAGTTTGCATCAAAAGATGTGAAAATGTATCAAACCTAAAGGTTGATCTTATCTAATGCATTCAGCAATATATGCGCTGTACGATTTCTGCCTCCAAATATTTTAAATGACTGTTATATAGTGATTTGATTCAAAAAAATTTTTAAACATAAATTTGACAGAATATAAAATAGCATCTCATATATTAAAATATATGTTTTTTGTTTTAGATACGGGTATGGTTCAGATGGTCTCGCGATTGAAACATATAATGGTGGCTATTTTGAGTTCTATTGCAAAGAACCTTCTCGCTTGCTCGATCGAATTAAAGGCTTCCTTCCATCAACTCGTGAAACTCAATCGCCCCAAAATTCAACTAGTAAGGCTGCAAACTTGGAATTTACCAGCTATTATGAAGTCTTACCATCTGATAAATCTAAAGCTGAAGAGGCACATGTGCGAATGCCACAACATCTTCAAGTATCTCTTCCGTCACTAAACTCTGTGTCAGATATATTTAACGAATCAGTGGAAATTCCACTAAGCAACAATCGTTCTATAAACACATTAACAGACGTAATAGATGATAACGAAGATTATAAACTAAATAAGACCCATAATATTAATGGTGATCATTATGGTGATAAAGAGCTTGCTAGTTTATCGCGAGTAGAAACTTTTTCAACTGAGTCATCGCCTTCATATAATCATTTGCTTACCACCAATGAGACAGCTACAGCTAAATTCGCAACAAGTTCAGATATAGCAGAAGCCGATGCAAAACAAGGCAACGACTGCAACCAAAGTACTTGTGATAGCCAAAACCACTCGTCGAAAACGAGAAGATGGGCTAGCATATGGCGACGTCATAGTAATAAGAATGTGACTGCTGTTGCGTTGGATGCGTCATCTGCCTGCCAAGGAACAGACAGTGCTGAAATCAGAGATCAATCTTTTGAGCACCATCAGACTGATCCATATATAGCCGCGCCTGCAACCATGGATATAAAGCCTAGAGGAAGGTTCTCAAAGTTGTTTCACAAAAAGCAGTCATCCAGCAATGTGAAACCAAACGAAATACCGATCGGATTGCATCGTCACAAGCAGCATATAAGTGGCATAAATTTGATAGATTCTACGGAATTAAACAATGTGGAAACGAATTCTAGTGATAAAACTGCGACTGATACAAGTGCTCCCAATCTCACCAACATGCCACAATATAGATCAGAGAGTGAGCGAGTCAACATGAGTTACGATATGGATACAGGGCGGCGCAGCATTGCAGATAGGGACTCGTCAGTATTTCTTGAAAACACAAGTTTCGACTTAAGTCAGCACCAGTTGTCGAGCCAAGAGCCTAGGCAAATGTATTTAGGCCGGAAATTCAGCAGCAGCAATAAAGTTGAAAACTTCCACCGTCAGTCTGCAGCTCGTACCAGTGCCGGAAAACGTGGGCACACCGTAGCGCCAATACCGCAACGTTTTGCAAATAAATATGATGACAACCCAACCAGTAACAATACAAAGCGAAACAACTTAGCCGGTCCTAATAAAGCAGATAATTTCTATACTCAGAGACCGCTGCCTTTGCGACCTACAAATTTAGCCATTAGCCATGCAGTTTATCCAGCAACTCAGTTTATCCCACAACGGAGCGAGCTTAAAGAGAAATACCGTGAAGTATGTTTGTTTCAAACACTTTAAAAGCGTAAAACACTATATTTTAGAGAATCCTTGTAGGTATTCACTTTCACGGTTCATATCGTCTATTATATATAATCGGACTGATTTATTAGCTCAAGTTTCACAGAGACGTGATTTAGGTACTCTACTCTGTATAACACACATCTGTCAGCAGGCGTGTTGAGGAGAGAATTTTACCGTCGTCAAAATCATATAGACTGCTCAATGGCTGGGAGGCCGCAAATGGTCGGCTGACCACCAAGAATCTTCTCTTACTAAGATACGAATTTAATATTTGTAAATGTTTCTTCAGCATTTTTGCTCAAAAATCTATTTCGATATGAAGCTTAAGGACACCTCAGCATGGTAAAATATGCGAACACCTGCTGAAACAGGTATGGACATCATTGGAAAGTCCTTGTGGGTCTAGAGTCCCTCAGCTCTATTTGATATAAAATGCTAGGTAACGCCTCGATGTCAAGCGGAGAGCGAGAGCCTTCCACTGGGGCTATAACCAGCATCCGACTTAGTGGGTGACACACGATGAACAAAAACTTCGAGTCCCCTGCGTTAGTTGTGGATAGTGGATGACAAATCACGATAAAAAGCATCATTTGGTTTGGAGGTTTGTCGGGAATCCAGCGATCCCAGTCTCGGATGGTCGACGGGAACATTTGGCTGGTATCCAGCGATTTCCCGCCGACTACATCTGAAAGATTGTCTGCCGATTGGAACGTCTGTTCTAAAAGATTGCACCCACGGAGGCATTAACTTCCCGGTAACCATTATTGCTCATAGTTATGTAAAGTCACAAGAAATATCTTTCGTAATATTGCTACCGCGTTCTGGGAAGACGATGAGCGAGTATCTTTTAGCGCTGTGAGTACCGTGTCAAACATACAAACAGCGCCAAAACTACTAACCACGAAAAACACGTTAAGAAAGCTTCGTGGAATGTTAGATCCTTTGCTTCCACTGATCAAGAAAGACCATATTACAGTTCTGAATAAGAATTTAGTTCTGGCTTATCTGTCTAAGATTAGATTGCCCGAGAGCACCACATGGAGCCACCTTCAACCCCTGCTACCAGTTACATCCTATATTTCTCCTAGAACGAACAAAATCAAAAGAGACAGTGGAGTCGGTATGACCACCCGCAGAAACAAACGCGACTACATTCTTGCTTGGAAGCGCCTGAGCAACCGAGTTTGTATGATGCGACTCTGCTCTTCGTCGGTCAATCTGACTGAAGTGAGTGTATATGCCCGACAGATGACGTGGCTGCTGAGGACAAAGATCAGTTCTATGAAGATGTTTTGTTTGGTTTATCTGAGGGCTGCAAATTGGACTTACTGATGTTAACTGGCGATTTCAACGCTCAACTCAGCTGCACTCTTGATGGCGAAGAAAAGAGCTTAGACCGGTTCATTTATAGTCGCAGAAAGAAATAGCGGTCGGCTGCTGACGACTGCAGAGTACTCCTATCTTTTCCTAGCAAGCTCCAATTTCATCGTCGACAGAGACATGTGGAACGTGGAGGAAACCCACAGGGAAATGGCTGCAACTATATCACATGCTAATTGATCATAGATTGAGGTCTGCGTAAAATGATGCCGCTCATACTGCATTAATCTGCTGGAATCCGATCATGCACTGTTACCATTGCATTTGCGTATCAAACTATCGATCCGTTTTGGTACAACAGACCGTGCAGAACAACCGTGGGGGCCGGACTACAAAGACGGTGACGTGTGCAGTGCTTTCCAGGTGTGACTATTAAACAGATTCCAGAGCCTTTCTCCTGACGGTGATGAGGACATAGAGACTACCTGGGACATTATTCACCATTCGCTCAATCATCAATACGCGACGGCTCAGCGTCGCCGACAAGCCAAATAGGCAGGGGTTCCAAACGCGTGAATGGCTACAGCCACTGGGCGGTCTAATGTGCCACCAAATTATACTACGATGCGTTCGATCTTGAAAAAGGCTTAGATCATGGCCTCAACACAGACAAAGATGCTGAATAGCTAGCTAAAGCTGAAGACATGAATCGCGCCAAAATCCTCTGGAGATTTACAGGAGCTGTTACCGATGGTGACACGATCCGCAACTTAAGCGGTAATACCGTCAGCGATGTGGCAACGCACAGCACATTGGCGTGAACACTTCGAACAACTACTAAACATACCTTCTCGCACATCTAGGGTTTTATTCGACAATCTGGAATTCGCTGGTTTCTACGGTGTCAGCAAACTTTGAGCCAATATCTGAAGAGGTCTTCCAAGGAACTACAGGGCTTAAAGCCAACAGAACGCCAAGAGCTGATCTGTTCGCGCCAAAAATCTCCAAAACCGACGGTCTTGTTCTAGTCAATTGCTTTGTCAAACTAATCGATCAGATCTGGCGACAAGAAATCATTGGCGTCGAAGGACTTACGACTGCTCTACTGCCATTTCCGCAGAAATGCGACGGCTCAGTTTGCAGTAATC
Organism: Trileptium ribeirensis; assembly: GCA_030248225.1. NCBI lineage: Eukaryota > Metazoa > Nematoda > Enoplea > Enoplida > Thoracostomopsidae > Trileptium > Trileptium ribeirensis. The sequence goes on along the minus strand of JASANE010009739.1, from coordinate 29,123 downwards.
AGAAGTATATTGTTGCTGCCAATCTAATTAAAGGTACTGGAGTAGACCACTCTTCACGGCATGACGACTCGTCGGGAAATGGCGACCAGACAGAAACAGGCTGGATTCCACTCAGGTCGGTTATGCGTTGTTCAGACTTCCAGTCTGAAAAAGATCACCGAAACTCGCCATGAATATAGGAGACCGACGTTTTGTCACTTTTGTCGACTTCAGAGCGGCATTCGACACGGTCGATCGAACATCGCTATTCAAAATCAGGGTCGCAGAAGGCGTACCCACAAAGCTGCTTAATGTTGTCAAATCGATGCACAGTACTACGTTTTTCAAAGTCCGTGTCTATAGTCAGGATAGCGACACCTTCTTGGAAAAATTCGGAGTTCGGCAATGTTCTATCTCGCCACCCGTTTTGTTCACGTACGCCGTCGACTGGTGATCACTCACACACTGTCAGACCAGACAGACGGTGTCGTATACTAGTCAACTGAAAGGCCCATTACAAACTTGAATTACGCAAACGACGTAACACTTTTGTCCAAGATATGGAAACCCTTCAGCTCATGTTAGGCCGGCTTAGTATAGTAGCAGCTAACTTCAGCCTATTTGTCAACTCAAGCAAGACGAAGATTATGGCTTGCTGCAGCAACATCGTGCCATTTATTAGTTGCCATGGAGGTTGCCATTTATTATCGTGTCGCTTGGAGGTGGCAAGCAGTTTCTGCTACCTAGGCAGTCATTACCGCCAGCGGCCAATCCAGCGATGAAACACATAGTATCACCAAAGCACGGGCTGCGTCCTGAGAAAATGACTATGGTCGAGTAGAAGCGTGAAGAAGATGCTTGCGACGAAGATGCAAGTGTACGGCAGCGTGATCTGACCAGTCTTGCCGTGTCCGTTCGAGACCTGCTCACTCAAATCGACGGACCTACAGGCACTTAATAGTTTCGAAAACTTTTGCAGGCGTAGAGTAACAAGGTTCGCCCGCATCTCAAACTCTAATTTGAGTTTCCAGTCACATGGAGCCCTTGCGATTTATTCTGCGAAGGTTCCGGCTTCAATGGCTTGGCTGCGTACTACGCATGAACGCCTGACGAGGCGAATCCTTTTGGTTTATTCACCTGGTGAGTGGAAGCGACCACAAGGAAGGTCTCTTGTGTCGTGAAAACGGACAGCGTTGCGAGAACTATATGCGGTTTGCGTCGCCATACCATTGCAACCATAGCGGTCGAACCGCTTTGGGAATTTATAAGAAAGGTTGAAGATCGGACGTTGTAGTGGAGTTTGATATCGAGTGACAGGCTGACCACTGAATCTCAGGGAGTCAGGCAGGTGCAAGTAGATATATATATAGATGTATGCTTAAATATCACAAGACGGAAACTATACGGTACAAAATCCTTATATTTTGGTTAATATAGAAAATTACGTAGATCAAAAAGTAGCAGTAGTAAGGTTTAATACTATACTATACAGCAGGCAGCAAAACGTAAACAGCGGCCGGCTATTTTAGACTTTACACAAGCCCACACATACGTTTGTACCTTATTGAACGGCAATAGTAATACTCGAACTACAACAGTAGTATTAATATAGGAATGTTCTTATAGTGAAATATTCGGCACTATAAGACATTATATCCATCGATAAGCCACGTTAGTTCAGATAGTTTGAACGCACCCAAACGAGCAATTCACTGAAAAACATTTGTGAGTTCACTATGAACACACTCTACTGCAGCGATCTATGCCTTTGTAACATCCATAGGTTGAGCCATTTTATGTAATGATAGGCTGGGCTTTAATAACGTGCAAAAAACTCAGATGAAGGGATAAATCACAATTTTTAAATTCATAACAATCAAAAGTGTTATGGGTTCAAAAAGAACACTCAGTGTATTAATATTTAGATTCGGAAAATGCAACACCAGCCGTCAGAACATAATCCAACGCAATCTGGTATGATCAGAAGCGATGACAGTACCACAAATCGCCAAGCGATGCTTCGGAGCGACTCCGACTATGAAGAAATTGATGAAAGCAACACCGATTTCCAAGGAAATAGCGAAAATGGAAAAGATTTTTCAAACACAGGTATAGGACATTGTCAGAGCGGCGTGGACACTACAGGTTATGCAGTCACATTCGATAGCTCAGGTATTATTAAGCGCGAGACATTCGCAAATGACAACAGAAAAATTGAACATAAATCATCCGAATACTCTGACATCAAAGACAAAAAGGTAAGACATATAGTAGGAGAAGGGTATAATGTTTCGAACGTACAAGAAGAAATTATCGACGCTCTCACTACCGATCTCACGCGTCGAATGAAGGAAATCGGCAGACGTGCAACGGTTGATACGTTTTCAGCAGAGAACAACTTTTCTGAGTCGCCGTATGCACGTCGACGACAAAAAAATTCTACAAGCTCTGCTCTAACTACTAGCTCGTCAGGACCGAAAACGATGCAGTTTCCGAGTGATAATAGTGGTTACCTAAGTCGAACGAACACCACTGCAGCGGTTAATAACTGCAATAAAAGCTCCAATAGTCCAAAATCGTATCAGCTTAATTATTCGTCTGGCTATGTACGTCGAAGAAGTGAAGATCAGACAAACGCAATATTAAAACTCAGACAAGGCGGTAATCAGTACAGCTTTCCATCTAGAACCGATATTAATAACGTTTGTTCATGCAGTACGAATACAAAATGTTTCCAAAATGAAAAAGGATCATTAACGCCAAATGCAGAAGTTTCTGATAATAATGTAATTGTTTCACGCAGACATGCAAACAGCGCTCTTAATCGACAACGTTCACATGATTTGATAACACTAAAAAGGAGGCAAATGTCCACGCAGCCGTATAAAGCTCCAGTCAAACAATCCGATCAATGTGGAACAAGGATAAGGACAACTTCTTCGGAACTGCATCATACTTCGGATATGGTTAAGACGACAACCTCCCGGTCGGATTTGACATCAAATCAGTATGATTCAAAAATGACACTAGACGGCGAAAGTAACTTACAAGGCTTTCCCGAGTACAATTCAATACGAAAAGCAATGGTACACTCACATTTAAAAACAACTGGAAAATACAACACTCCTAGCCAGTCATCTAGGCAGAATTTTCCACACCCACCGGTTCCACCACAGAAACGTCTTTCAGCGGCTAAAATGGAAAGAAGAAACAATCGATCGACAGAAGTATGAAAAGATCCGCGATATAAATTATTAAGCGAAACGAACGCGATATGCCAACAAATTCTGAAATTCAATGTATAAGGTTCTATATCGATTTTAATTATTTGTTCCTGCTTAAACAACATCTCGTACTTATTGGGAATCGCTTTTGCACGTAAATAGCGAAAGTCGCTGCAGCGCTGACCCACTACTCTGTTTTGAGTCAAGAACAAACTCACTATTTTTTCACAGAAGGTGACGGTTTCGACCCGTGGCTTAGTCCAGCCCAGCCCGGCGCGCGGACCAACACCAAATTATAGACAGACCGAGCTGAAATATTACCGATCCGTACCAACCTCTCTCTCCAACGGGCTAGGTCTGACCAAAAATATTTGGTCCGTTCTCACCTGTAGTCAAAGGTCGAATAATTAGTACACAGTTCGATGACTATGGGTCGACCTCCATTTCCGACAGGCAAAAGTTTTATATATACTAAATTGGAAATTCAGCTGGATTTTTTTACTTTTGCTGTGAAAAGTAATATCAGCGACTCTGTACTGAATATTTCCATCTTAATAGGCATAAATTCTGCTACAATAATATGAATAACGCTTGCTTGATACCGTTTAAATGTGGAAGCTTATTTCCATATTGGATTTTAGATAGAATTAAGAAAATATATAAATACTGATACTTTCCCGTAAAAACTCAAAGTTAATATTTTACAAGAAGGAATGTAATAAAATTATTTGAAAATTTTTGAACGGAGGCCATTGCGTTATAGAAGAACCAAATTGTCGATGTAAAGAAATAACAGGTGGCATCAGCACAGGGCTGACTGGTGTGCTTCACGATTACAGAGGCATATCGCCAACAATGAATCTTTTATACGTGCCAGAAACAATTGTTTTCCTGTAGAAATGTTTTGTTGATAGCGTCTATGTAAACGAAAACCACATACAAACCCTGATAAGAAACATAGATTGAAAACATTGACATCTCTTGATATTTTGACTAGGGAACACATTTTGACCAACGAGAACTTGTTTGAAATTCATTTTTTCAGTTTTAATATTTTAGATTATTTTGAAATGTCTTTTAGTAACATATTAACAGATTATTCGTTGAATGACGATTAATGGTAGGTACTTAGCCTACGCTAAGGCCCTTTTACGAACGGTATACTAATCCTAAGCCTAAGTCGGGGTGCTATCTGCAAACCCCCTATACTAAGCTGTTCCTTTGAAGTGAATAAAGTTCCTTCCTTAAACTTGACTTGGGCAAGAAATTCGCCAACAATGAGACTTTGCTGGTTGCTTCCTAGCTTACGTGCACGTCGCGTTCGATTCAATATGTGCTGATTCTATCCGATGCCACTACATTCTGCGCCTACAGCTTACTATTGCATACCGTTTGTAATTTTTCACAAAACATTCGAATCCCATCTGATATATTCTACGTGAGCTATGCGTGCAGACACAATGCGAACACATTATGTATGCAGTGCGCGTGTATCAAATCAAGTTGAGCCTAATGTAAGCAAATCCATATCGTCTTATTTTAAAATTACGATATTCATTCATTTTTAATCATCTCCATCTGTTTATTATATGCAAACACTACTTTTACATCTTGATTTTTTGCTTTTGCTGTCCCTTGCAAACACGATGAGAATTACTCTTCCTTCCAAACACGATAACGATTACGCTCGCTTCCAAACACGATGGGGATTACTCTCGCTTCCAAACACGATGGGGATTACTCTCGCTTCCAAACACGATGGGGATTACTCTCGCTTCCAAACACGGTGGGTATTACTTTCGCTTCCAAAGTTACTCTCGCTTCCAAACACGATGGGGATTACTCTCGCTTCCAAACACGATGGGGATTACTGCCGCTTCCAAACACGGTGGGTATTACTTTCGCTTCCAAAGTTACTCTCGCTTCCAAGCACGATGGGGATTACTCTCGCTTCCAAATACGATGGGGATTACTCTCGCTTCCAAACACGATGGGGATTACTCTCGCTTCCAAACACGATGGGGATTACTCTCGCTTCCAAACACGGTGGCTATTACTTTCGCTTCCAAAGTTACTCTCGCTTCCAAACGCGATGGGATTTCTATCACTTCCAAAGTTACTCTCGCTTCCTAACACGATGAGGATTTTGACAGTAGAAACAGCATTTTAAGTACAACGATTATTGTGTAACAAATTAATAACTCCAGATAATATTACAAATGGTACAGGCATGTGACTTTCTGATGTTCACATTTGAATGCAATTTCCCTGGATGCTCATCTTCTCCGACACTGCTAGCCAATATGAAGTCGCTTTGTACCGAATATGTTTTAAAGGAGTGCTGACACCGATCAATATAATCACTGCAATATTTGAAAACTATAATAGGCTGTAGTGAATCGTGATATAACTTTTTAGAACCATAACCATAATGTATTGTGATTTAATTACTGTTTGAACACGTTTAATGATCATTGTAGCATGAGAGTTCCGTTGTCAAAATATTCTACCAAATCAAAATACGTCCACAAGCTACTATTCGTAGTCTCGTTACGGGTCAATAGAAAGTTGGAATACCAACCAGTAGTTAGTTCTACACAAATCATCGTAGTAGCAGCAATTACGCTCCACATAATTACAATACGGGCGACGACTATCCATAAGCCTAATTTGGGAACTTTCTTTGCATTCGATGAGCTAGCGTTGATTGTTTTTGGTTGAAGATTTGGATTTTTACGATCGAATATTAATTGCGATATCCAGATTATAATTTTATTGTTAAATATTAATTCGTCAAACCAATTCATGGGCTCTTCGGACTCGGTTTCTCTGAAATAAAATATAATCATGTCGATATATTCATCATACGGCGAATTTGTTGAAAAATATAGGTACGAAACACTGCAGACAATAGCGTCCGGGCAGTTCGTCGCTGTCCGAAGTAAGCTATGCCTTTTTGCTATTGCGACATATTCTTAAGGCGTGTTCACACGCTCAAACTTTTTGCTCAAATTTTGAGCTAAAAATTTGATCAAATTTTGATCAAAATTTGACGGTAATTTTTAACGAAACATGGCGATATTTCAAAATTTGAGAACAAAATTTTAGCTCAAACTTTTTCAAGTAATGAACCTTGTCAGTGATTGGCTGCAGGAATATCCTTTAAAATTTTGAACAGTGTTCACACTTTCAAACTCACCAAAAATGCAAAAAATGCTTTCAAACTTTGTTCAAAATTTGAGCAAAAAATTTGAGCGTGTGAACACGCCTTTACGTAAATGCAGGGGCAAATCCAATGTATATTTTTAGGAAAGCACAAACTTAAGGAGTTACTGAGCTTTATTTCAATTTTTATAGTTAGCTGGTGGCGAGGGTGCAAACACGAAAATATTCTGGGGGACGGGGTGCAGTACGATGGAAAAATTCTGAGAGGTGGGGGAAGGGACAACGGTATTCTTTTATGGACAGCGAATCAGGTTTAGACAAATATTCGAAGCCCTTTGTTTTTCTACACCTAATGCATCATTCACAGATAAGTGCGTGAACGAATTCCATACCGTAAGCGATTGCAGCGACCATGTTGTTGAAAAAATAACTGCCATGACATTGCGTTGTTACAAACATTGTGACAACAATAGGGCGAGCTAACAATATTGCAGCTACAATATCATACGATTCTATTGCACTCTCAACAACACAACCGAAACATTGCTGCCACAATAAAATTGTTTTGTATTGCACTGTCAATAGCCTAAACTAGAAATATTACTGTTGAAACAATATTGCCTTATACTGCATTATAACAAAACCGCCACATGAATTGAACCACTTTTATGAATGCGGCACAGCTCAAAAGTGAACGTGGCCGAGGGAATATTTTTGAATTCATTATAACCATTCATTATAACCTTAAAGAATAACAATCAACTATAAATAATGTCTTAGCTCCCACGCATTACAGTTTTATAGGTTTATTTTCAACGATGTGTATTAAATGATTGCTGGATTTTAGTTAAAAGCACTACACTGAAAATAGGTTTCTGTGAAATTTAAAAGAAATTTCTTTGAATTTTGCACCACCAGATATTCTTTTAAAATTCAAAAAAACATTCCTTGAAATTCAAATAATTATTTATTTAAGAATTACATATCTTTGAAATTTCAAAGGTAATTCTTTCAAATTTTAAGGAATATTTCTTTGAATTTTAAAAGAATATCTGGTGGTGCAAAATTCAAAGAAATTTCTTTTAAATTTCACAGAATGTATTTTGGGTGTAGAAGTATCAACCAAGTTACAGTAAAATGAACTAAAATTTAATATCAGCTCTTCCATAATCGTTATGTGTATCACTGTATAATACCTGAAATTCGTTGACATGTTGAATTAAATTAGATACAAAGCTGGAATGCAGAACACGATAAGAAAAAACAGAAAAACTCCAGATAAAGTCTTAATGTGCCTGGAAGTGTAAAAATTCGAGATTTCGATTAATTGCAATATGTACAATTAATACACATCGTCGGAAATAGAGCAATTGCTAAAATATTTCAGCATAGAATGATGGTTCGCCATTTCCCAGACACGAACGAAAAGATTGTGAAAGGTATAATCCCATTTATAGATGGCCCACTTTAAAACTGAAAAGGCGGATAAAATTTGTCTCTAAAAACTAAAATTACAGTGTCATGACTGCACCTGGAAAATTACTGGGTGCGTGCAATGTACTACCCGCAGATTTTCAAATTACTGGATAATTACTGCATTTATACCACAAGTACCCAGAGCAATCATGGGTACCTCAATTTTTGCTGCACCTATAAATTTCCGAACTTAAGGGACTACGTAGGATCGAGACCATTTCGTGGACATGGTTATACCTCCTTTACTTTTAAAACGGATGATCTATTAGCAAATGTAAGTCGTATAGAATAGCTTAACTGTTCCGTTAGCAGACATTTTAGAACTAATACTTCAAAATTTCCAAAATGCATACAAGTCAAAGGGGGGATTGAAGCAGAAATAGGACAAGGCGTAGGCTTAGAAATTCGGATCTAAACTGATTGCACTTGAACACATTGAACACAAAGAAATTTTTAGCCATCTCAACTTTAACAAATTTTGAGCTATCATTGGAACAGATGCAATAGACTGCTGTTAAGTTATGATTATCCCAATAAATATCACCTAGTATTTCCAGCAATGCGATGATATTTAATTGATATAATACCCCAACTATTGACTATTGTTGGTAATGCGGTGATATCAGGAAATAGTATTTGTATAATCCCAACTCAAACAGCGATTTTTATTTGTTTTACGATAATTCGCCACGATGGTATAATCTGGTTATTCCTTTAGTCTTAGTAATAACCAAATTGATAGCTTTGTACAGTAAATATTGCATTTGCGTAGCGCTGTACTTACCACGTTTGTGACGAACGTATGCTAATACGTGTGTGTTCCTCGCTCGACTTTGTAGGGATCCAAGTAGTAGCGCGGATATACTCATAAGTTAGCAATCTCCAGTTGTGATAAAGAGAAGAAGGTTTGGTTCATTGCGAAGACTATACACAATTCACGGCATGAAATGTTTATGGTTACGTGTTGAAGAAAATGACAATACACCGAATATGTAGGAAAAATATGAGAAATAATTTGATTTTCAAGCTTGGTTTGTCATGAAATATACCATAAAATGCTAAAACAGTAATACCGCACGTGCCAGTTAACAATTCCTCAAATTATACACTGAAAGAATAAAATGGTTCCACGCTATTCCACAAAGAGATAGGATCATGTTAAATAGTTAAACTGTCGCCTTTGTCAGTGTACAGCATAAAGAAGATTGTATTTGCAACTAGCTTGTCAAAAAATGATTGTTGACGCTATAGATTTCCTATTATATATTAGCACTGTAATATCAATAAAAATATGCGGTCACGCAGTTCTTCTATACCAGCTCAATTTCGGATCGAGCCATATGTTATTGTTGTTACAAATTGCTGAACATAAACTAACCGGCTCTAAAATTAGAACAGTGTATGCTCGTTAGCACTCTGAAGAAAATTCAGTGTTAAAAATTTATTTGGCGAAAATTCCACATATCGTAGTGCAATGTAAAATTTTGCGAACAACGCGAACGTATAACCTGTAAATACGTATCTGTTTACCCGTTCAGAAAGTCGGATGTGTAAACGCATCAGGACGCCAGAAATTCTTACGTTTTGTGGCATCAAACTACGAGATTTTATTGTGATCATTTATCAATGTTCTTTGTGCTGAATTTTATAGTCGGCGGCTAATGACTGCCTTTAGTGCATTTCCATTAAAAATCTACTGATCAATTGACACTATTCGAATATTCAATGAATATATAACTAGAATTCAAACATAACAGAATATATATGTATTATATATAATGTATTATATATGTATATAATTTTTGTTACATACAGAAAATTGAGCCGGAGAATTCGAAGCATTTATCAATGGACTGTACGGTTTTAAAGAACTTACAAAAGACAGTCTTTGGAACAGACATATTAGACCAGGAAGACGGGTGTAGTATGAGTTTGTCAGGAATTGTTGCGTTTGCGAGAATTGTCGTACAATAGAATTTAACTTGGACTTGGGATGCTGAAAAGGGCCATTTTGGCCTAGTCAGGCTTTCATACCCCACCTTATTGCATACCTATAATTTATATATTATATTTATTTAAATACAATATATATCAACTTTAGGTATAAATGTAGAGCATTTTATTGGGAACTACCGTCTGGCTGTGTTTTCGGATTTTGTCTGTCTGTGTATGATGCATGGTATCATTATCCTTACAATTACTTAGTTACAACATATCAGCTGTAACACTTGAGCTCATTAGGCTAACGTGTTTTCAATTATAATGGGTCTAATTTTTAGTCCCGGGCGTTGTCGTCGAATGGCCCAGCAAAAGTGGCGACCGATCTGCGATGCAAGACTAGTAGTAAATTCCGGTACTCCACTCGGTCTTGAATAATTGACTGCCAAATGGAGATATTGAATATCGTCATTAAAGAATAACTATGGCGCTATATAATGTGAAAATACTGAAAATATTAGTTCGCACAATAAAGAGCATAAGCTATAGCACGCAAAATTAGTACGGCATTATTGTGTAGAGGTCCCTATTATAGAATTCAGTTTGATTTGCGTTATATAATGTATTTGCTTAAGGTAATGAATATGCCCCCACCGGACTTAGCTGATATAATATTTGCCAAATTTGGGTCATTTAAATTGAATTCAATAATTATTTATCGTATTCGCAACCATCAAATATTAAAACTGGCTAAGTGCAGAACATTTAGAAAACTCAATAAGTTATTGTTTTAGTGTTTGATTGGTAAGTATCTCGTATACTTTTTGTGAGAACTTGGATTCGATCCGTACTTTAATGTTTTTTAAAAGTCCAAATCTAACTGGCCGAGAAATGTATTGAATCAATACTGATGATTGAAACGCGGTAGAAAAGGCAAAAACATAGATTGTGTAAATATTAAAAGTTTTAACGCGTCGAGATATCCAATAACAATTTGTGAAATTTTGAAGACATGAGTTTCATTAGTTTACGGCTTATATATATAACGGCTGTAACGAAGGTTCCTATTGAAACGGTAAAATATTAATACATCACTGATACTTACAGATAATAGGTAAACAGGTAAATTACCTAATGCGGTAATTTTCAATCCAAGTCATTTCAAATGTACCTTGCAAAGTGGTTGCAGATCTTTGCGGGAATAGGCATAAACTAAATTGCCAAACTCGGCACTATAAATATTGTGAAAATAACTTTTTAGAATTTAAAAATGCAACTAAAGCACGTTTTACAGTTAAATTTTCATTGATATAATCTAACGAATTTGTGAGCTGCTGTGACACATTTCTTTAAACAAAAATACCAGAGTAAGGCGCGTGCGAAAAATACATTGCGGAAACTTGGTTTCTGTCAGCCGAGCTTGTTTTATCATTGTAACGCTACAAATATTATGTAGATAAATGGAAAACTTTACGTCATTATTGCTGAGGGCGGAATTTCTTCGACTTTGCTCGTAATAGTCACCCGCCTTTTAGCTTCCCGCCCGGTTCCAAATCGTTTTAATCCACCTTTGCGCAGTTTCATCTAGAAAACAAATACCCTAGCGTTTACCAATGTTGAAAAATGAAATCGAAAAATTAAATGATTAACAGTTCTAAAGTAGTGCTGCTAAACGCCTTGTAGATATGTTAACAGTTTAACGCCTGGAGTTGTTTGAGCAATTACCTAAAGACGACTTGAACAAGCCTCAATAAACGTGAGCTTCAAGATTATGCGAGTATTATGTTTCCCTCGCTTTGTGAGTAGCGTAAGGATATTAGCATTGGCTTAGAGATAGCTCGATGGATAGCGAACATGACTTAGTGACACAAGTCCTCACGGCGCTATGTATTGTATGTTCTGCGCTATTTAAAATGCAAACTAGTTCAGTACGTAAAGGGTTTATCCGAAAACTAACAAATGTTTATATATATTTTGCGTTGATAACGGATTGCGTCTATAAGGTTTGTACAAATAAGAAATGATATGTACACCAATGCAGCAGGGCTATATTGCGGGTGAGCTGTAATGCAGTAAAAACTGTGCCTTGCAGCATTCTTGAAATTTCGCTGCCGTATTATAATCACGACTTAAACCTTAAAGAAGAATCATATTGATGCCATTGCACTAAATTTGTTAGAGCAGTCTACAATGCATTTAATATAAATTCCGGTAGACTAGGTTTTTAGTTCACCAAGTGCCAATTAGGCCAGCTTTAATATTTTTTCTTATATAACATTTTGATACTTAAAACTATCAGATTAGATTACTACAAACACATATTCTCTTAATTCTTCATAATTCTCTCCAAAGTTACACTTTTATAACTCGTTGCATAAATAACCATTTTGGAAATTACAAAAATTCAAAAAGGTGCCCAATGGACAAAAGTAAACCCTAGTGCATATAGACAAGGCCATACAGTTCTCGAAATACTAACCCAAAACGATAGCTTAAGCTGTGTAGCTTAGACTTAGATAGTCATAGATAAAGCATGATTGGAAACAACCACACATGAACATCCGGACCAGCTGTGTCTTTTCCTAATGGTACACAGTTGTGCCACTGAGCATAACTTCATTTCATGACTAGTCGGATACTAGCATTTAGCTGCACCACCATCCATAACCAAATGAGATTTATAAATTTATCAGCAACCTATACCTGTCAATCACTATTGCTTTACTGACGCCAAATCCTTGTAATTTCAGCCAGGGTCATGCTGTTAGATGTTTAGCAGCTCACATAGATGTATTTTACACACAGCTGTTTAAGGGTTTCAGTGATTTTTTCAAAATATAGTCATCTGTCAGGTTGTGACAATATTTTTAACGTTTACACGCTCTGCATTGCGCGTATTGCAATCAAAGAATCTTCTCATATAATCATTTGCCACATGAATTATTGTGCATTTCGTACAATATTAAAAAAACTTTTTGCGCCATGACGGTTTGAACCTGGATCCTTTCAGTGACAGCCTTGTCCGTTCACCACTGCGCTATTTAGAAGCTGTTACTCGATTGATTTTAGACACACAAGACGCACGACAAACCCAATTACCACATCGTGACATAATGCACGCTGTTACAAAACATGTCATTGTATGCCGAAAAAGGTTAATAATAGCTGAACAGCCACCTCGTGTTAGATAAATTCGGTCTAACATGTAAGACATATGTGAGTCTGATTTTTATTCTTGGAAGTCGTAGAAATGTCATTCAAAGATGAAATCATCATGTTAAGCGTTAAATTCCACTACAGCTTTCGACGCATTGCATGTCTCCTGTAATAAGCACATACCAGTAGCGAAGGAAGGTGGAGTACATAGTAAATATATACCAGTGCATGCGTTTAGCGGTGTTTCAAAAACAAAAATTCCACTTGTGGAAGGAACCATATTCCGCATATTCTAGAATTTCACTGGAATTTATTTTACCAGCTAAATTGATTGTTTAAAAACAATGTATTTAGATGACCTCCTGGTGCATTAAACGTGGGGTTATGGGATGTCGGTCGTTGCTGGTGCGATCAGAAGTATAAGTCGTTCTGCGTTGTTATTGATAATTAGCGTTTACTAGCATGGACGTAGCCTTAGGGGTTTGGTGCTTTTAACCCCCCACAATTTTGACAACAAGGTTGGCCCCTTATGGCAAGCCCTCCCACTTTTAGAAAGCTTTAGGTTCGATTCAGCACCTCTAGACTGCTTGGTATTTAACGGAATGCGGAATGTCACAAAGCGCTCGCATTTTTCCTAGAAATTCAGTATGTCGACGCTAAAAAACACTGCGTTGGGTGGTTGAGTAAAATTGGTTTTGTTTCTAGAGGTAGCATCGTGAAAAAAGTATCTACGTCAAATCTAGTTCTGCGGAATCAACGTGATATTTACACATCCCACCTCTTTAGTGTGGACCCAGTCGGGCTGCGAAATGCACTATATTCATTTGCCATTAACTCTTATTTGAAATACATTGCAGTCATCTCGTATTCCAACAGACGTTGACCACCATTTCGGATTCAGGTGTAATCCGCGGGGAATCGTTGGATACCAGGCAGACATTTCCACGAACAACTGGCACTAGGATTGCTGGATGAGCGACTTTTTATCGAAGTTTGTCACCCACTACTATGTATCCACCACTAAACGCAGTGGACTCGGACTTGCCTTCGTGGTTTGTCACCCATTTATCTCGGTTGCTGGTTGTATATATATGCTTATGTGTATAGACAATTACATGTATATTTATTTATTATTTATAAATGCCTTATTTATAATAGATCAATAATACTTTTTTTATAGTTTTTAATTTCTACTTTAATTAAAAGATAAACTTTTAACCGTGCAATCCGCTGTTTGTTTTTTCGGTGACATGTGACTTTGTTTTTAACTTTTTTCAAATTTGAAAACTTTTTTCCGCTTTCAGGCAAAATGGTATAAATATTACCCATGGGTCTACTATGACCCGTAAAGCCGAAACATCTTTTGCCACGTTTGTTTTTCAACTGCTGCAGCTAGTCTGCTTAATTTGGCAAAAACTAAAGATGGCGCATTCATAACTAGGGGTATATCAAATTGGAAAAAAGCACCGGAACGATTCATAAAACATGCCTCCTCATCAAAGCACCGTTTCGCTGGGTCTCAACTCAGGTCGAAGATTGGCGGCTCAATTACGGATTGTGTGTCAAATAGTTACAAAAAACAACAGGCAGAAGCCAGCAGCGCCTTGGTTGTCATCTTTACCAGAATTCGATATCTTCTCCGTCAGGGACTGCCATTCCGACGTCATGTCGCCGAAAATGGAATTTTTGAGCAGCTATTGCAGCTAAGATCTGAAGACAATAACTTTTTAAAGACTCATCTACTTCGATCTACAACTTACACATCTCCCCAGGCACAGCATGAAATTGTAAAGATGTTGCTTGTGACGTTACTAGGCGCACTGTCGATTTAATATAAAAGAACAGTCTATTTGCGATTATGGTATGTGGAACGTACGACATCAATAATCGCGAGCAAGAGTTCATTTGCTTTCGACATGTCGGTGACGATTTAATTGTTCACGAAGATTTCGTGGGTCTATACGAGTTGCCAACAACTACAGGAGCAGCGATCGCAAATATGATATTCGATGTTATGCATCTGTTCGGCTTATTCAAAGACATTTTAAGGGCTCAAACCTACGATGGTGCGAGCAATATGAGTGGCGAATATAATGGCTGAAACGTTGATAAGACAACAGCAAAAGTTGGCACTTTATTTCCTTTGGGGTTCGCATGCTGCCAACCTTGCTATGCAGCATTCTGCTACGTCATGCCTTTTTGTCCGCGACGCAATACAATGAGTTCATGAACTGGGCGTTCTTTTCACTAGATCACGAAAGTTTAAGGAGAAATTTGCCACGATAACGACTAAAATTGGAAATTCAGAGAAAGAACCCAACCATTCAATTATATTACCGGTTTGCGCCACCCGCTGGCTGTGCCGTTTTGCAGGTATTCAGACAACAATAGACAGATACCCAGCCATATTAGAAACTCAACTAAACATGTCAAACGATTCGACATCTGATCTACCTTCAAAATCTTACGGACTATGGCACAGATTTGCAGAGGGTAAAACGCCGCTGAGATTAATGGTTGCTGCGCCTGCGATCGGACCCCTGGAACAACTGAACTCAGCGATGCAAGAGCCTTCAATGTCTGTGCCCGGGCTTACCGAAGCTGTTTCTGTAGCAAAGAAGATGTTTTATTCTTGGCGTTCAAACAATCGCTTTGCAGAAATATTCAGCACAATACAAACGAGCAAATTGAGCAAATGGATCTTAATCCTTTGGCGCTGCGACGACATCGACGTCCTCCATCACGCTACACAGGGCCGGCTGAATCCTACCTGCCTATAAACATTGAACATATATTCAGAGCAGACTACTTCAGCTGCTTAGATACGCTGATTAATGGTTAATGCTTAGGTTTAATCCAAAAGCATCTGGGTTGTCAACATACGGAAGACTTGAGTCGGCCTTCACTACAAGTGTGATTGTTCATGTCCTTCTGGCCAACCACCAGGACATTTACGAGAAGCGCCTGCAATTACAGCTTGATATGTTTCGCGATACCGGAACAAAGTCACTTTATGACGCGAAACAGGCATATCGAGAAATGGCACAAGATGTTCGTAACCTATTTTCTAAGGTTCGTAAGCTGTTAAAGGTACTTCTCGTCTGTCCTGTTACAGCTTGCGAATGCGAACGAAGCTTTTCTGTTCTGAAGAGACTCAAGACCTGTCTACGTGCAACTACTTCGCAACAACGATTAAATCATGCAGCTGTTTGTCACGTCCACAAAGTCGAGCTTGATGAAGTCCAAATTCCAAGGCTAATCAGCGAATGCATTTCTCGGTCACAAACGAGTTGTAACATGTTTGGCCATACTTAAAACTATCTCCGAAGAAGGTATTAGAAAGGATATTGAAACTTCCTGAACTTCAAGACTTTGGCTGTGAGACATGCTTATCTTTAGACCCAAATTTTGTTGACTCCTTCAGGGTCTTTAAAATTTTAAAAAATTTAAACAAAGCGTTGTGCTAAGTAGTCCTGATAATATATAGCCGTGGCGACTTCGCTTAAAGATAGGTACATGCCTGTAGCACTTGCAAATTGAAAGTGAAAAATGAATAGTAATTAGCAAGCATGCGATTTTGACTATTCTGAGCGTGTATACTCGGATTTCTGTTTACATAGCTTATGCATTCCACAAAATTTGAAACAAGCTTTCTGTAGTACTGCTGGTACTTTCTGCTAGTACTTTCTGAGTTTTATTGCTCCTCCAAATGCTATATGTTTATCAGTCAGGATAACTTCTCCACGGAACCTACAGGGGTATTGGTTTAGTAAGGGGCCCAACACTTTTCTAGGAGCATAGCTTAATAAACCCACCTAACATAAGTACGTATATATATCGACATATACCTATATATGTTAAAAGAGCTGATCGAGATTTAAAAAAGCATATCTCGATCCCCGATTCTCTTCATTCTCTGCCATCCTTCACAGTGGGGCACAGATAGTCACACGCGGGTGGCACCGCCCACCCCTATCCCACCCCCTACTATTAACTATAGGCCTTTATTACCAGCGTGGGGCTCCGATAAACTGAGGACCAATGACATTTAGATTTTTCCGAAAACTTATCAACCCCCCCCCAGATTTTCAACATAATCTGCGCCACTGTTTAGCCAAACAAAGGTACATTATTGATTAAGGAAACAAACATATTCACGAAACAAAATGTCTTATAAACCGAATTGCATATAATCCTTGGAAATGCATTTGCACAAGTGATTATAACGGATGACCGTTGGCTCAACCGGTGATCTAGTTTTTTTCTTTTTCGCTCACTGGAAATAAAACTAGATACGAATTTCAAGCCTATACTCTTGCTTTATCATGTGTATTTTCCCTTGTGGCATCCCATGTGCTTTAACATTCAAATATATATTTTTTCCAAATACTAAACAATAATCATTGCAAACTGCCACCATATTTCGCCTGAGAATACATCGCTCGGACGACTTTCAGAACGTCAGCCGCAAGTCAATATGGTTTCTGCCTCAAAAGCCGACTGGAGGCATTTTCACATTCCGAAATTCAGTGGAGATGTTTTCAACAAGGTGAGACCCTTGATATAAGTTTTGTTGCCCATGCCTGGAGGGTGAGAACTAGAACCAAGGAAACAATCCTGGGTTCGCCACTAACGACATTAACTTTCCGGCAACAAATGTTGTTGGTGTTAGAGTTTTCCATAAAATAAAGGTAGCTTTTGATCAGCAAATGCAGGGTTTAACCGCTAAAAACCTCTGTTCTAGCAGCCATGCATTGAACTTACAATTAATGATCTACTTGGTTTTAGTTTCTTAGGCCGTGCCAATTTAGGTGTTGAGGCCGTTGCGGCTTTCGCTGTAGCGGTAGCTGGCTGCTTTGCTGATCCTGACGAAGTGATAGGTGTTGTCGACACGCTGGTTTCTGGCGTTGAATTGCCGGTACCACTTGGCGTCGAACCTTCAGTTGCCGATTGTTTTTTGGACACTAAACAAATCTTTCTGAATACATTTGCGCACTCAAAGCATTTTCTACTATTTGCAACACAAACATCGCATTTATCCCTATTCACAATTTCATAATGGCCGCACAAACGGCGCGTCATAAATGTAGGACATGCTAACATAAGCGTAAATCCATGTGGATCCCAGTGGTCAGGACCCCCAAGATTTGAACGGTGGGGTCCACAGTACAGTGGACCCCAATATTACGGGACATAATTGTACATGTCGATAATTGCGCCACTCGGATAATCCCGTAAGTGCTAAATTTTCGGTAGAGGCTATTTTAGTACACACACAGAAGTATTTTTATATCATTTAATCATAAAGGTCTTAAAGATTTCACTTGAGTTGCACCCCGCCGGTAATGGTAGCTAGTCTTGTCTGATCTGCGAGGTGTGCATAGACTGTGTGTAGCATTATATATTAGGCAAAAAAGCCAGTTTCTTTAAGCTCGGTTTCGAACCGGCTGTTCCTGAGCCATGTCCGGCACGGCTAGGCCCTGGATGCAAGTAGGATCAACTTGGCTTCATTCTTCATGACACTGCTTGGCTCAGTTCAGCTGTCCCGATGCCAACTCGGCTTGACTTGTTATGACACCGCTGTGGTCGGTTCAGCTATTTCGATGCCAAGCCGCATCGGCTCACAAGCTCTAAATAATAGCAGATTGCGATTTTTGAGTTGCAATAAATAAAACTTACCACCGATTCGTTTGGGGGGGAGGGTGCCGAACCTCCAGGGTTAATTATGGCTTGAAGGATGGGTTCGACTCTTATGGGGTAATACCTCCCCCTTTCGATATCTGCAAGCTATACAGGGTAGCCTATAAGTAAACGCCGAAGAATGCCAATTCATAAATATATCTAACAGACTTTTGGCTTACACGTATATACTCTCATTTATATAACTTAGGTTTTTTATGAATCACAGTTACCCAAGGTGCGAACCTGGGCGCCTCCAAGATTACTCCGTTCTACCAGTCGAAAACACACATTTCGGCAGACTTTTCGAACCATGCCAGGCTGCAAAAGGGAGAGCTCCTCCGATATAGCTACTTTCAGGCACAACAGGGTTTGTGATTTGATTCAACTATGCGACCGTAATCATCGTCATTCACAGCATGAATTAACGTCGGTCTAAAAGGCTTTAGAGCCAGACTTTCAACAAAAAAACCGTCGATTGCTGATGTTTCAACAGCACAACGGCGAAGTGACTTTGTCGGGCTATTGTCAAAATGATACGAAATATCAGCTATCACAGCATCACCAGATGACGTTCGTGGTCTCCCTGATCGTGACAAGTCAGCTACGGGACCTATTAGATCAAACCTTTTATTAACTGAAGCAACAGTTTTATGATGGCGGCTCTGAAGATGAGTTCCGGGAATATTGTCGCACAACTTCACGGCTATTTTGTGTAACCCAATACAGTGTTTGCTGACTACAGAGTTTTAAGAACCGAGCAAATAAAATCTCGGCTGTTCTTGCTTTTGGCAGAATATTGTGCTATACATCAATTATTATAATCATGTTTATTGTACTATAAAATAGTATTTATGAAACGAACTAAAGAAACAAATCTTGTTTTGTATATAATCTAGGCTCAGGCCTCACAGACGGAATCTTGGACTCTGGTTCGGGGTCAAGGCAAGCTCGACTATTGAGCAGACCAAGCCTAGAACACAAATTCACACCTGTATTATATATAATATACCAATAAGCTATCCAATGTAATGCTAACAAGTAGTTGTCGAAATTAAGTGACCAAAGCTTAGTCATATTTTTCACCCAATGTTAATACTCTGAATCTAAAATATATGTCGTGACCTTCATGTTTATTCATGTAAAATTATGGAACAATGTTTCAAAAATTTAAGCTACTATTCAACACGTATTTCGAAATACGTTTTAGTGCAAATGCCACTATCACACAAGATATTTCCAAAACGCTAACAGTTATAATTACAAATTAAGCGGCACTGCTAACCCAACAGTCTCAACGCAGCATCAGTCTTGCATGCTGCCACTTTGAAAATACGGAACAACACTGTAAAGAGAATTGCTAAATTGCAGCGCCATGTTTTATTTTGTTTAATTCATAAAATCGCAGGTTCACACATTTCTCATCTCAGACAATACGATGTTGAAGAAAGATTCTAGTTTGTCCAACTATCTACGCAGTATTATTATTAAATCGATTAGGTTGAGCAACTCGAGTAAGTAACCACGCAAATAATTCGCAGCATTATATAAGGCTGGACGATATAAGAACAGCTGTTGTATTCTTGGTTTCTGTATTCATGTGAAAATAGACCGCTTTAAAAACTGGTAGCTAAAATCAGGACCTCACCAGATATATAAAATAACTGTATATATTATATATATGACCAAGTAACTATGCCCAATGCAGTAGTTTTATTAAAAAAACAGCCGATGCCTAAAGGAAGTTACAAAGTCGAACAAACCAAAAACTGAGTAATGAGAATTTACAATTTCATGAAATATCGGCTTTCCTTTACCAAGATACGATCTGCAAATTTGTTTTATTATACAAACTAGCTATGCGAGAGGAGGTGAGGACAGTATATTATTGGGCATCACAAAATATTTTCTTTGCGCATCCGAACCGCTACTTTTCACATTTTCAAATACAAACATAAACACAAGAAAGGTGTAGAAATTGCGCTTCTATACGTTAACATACCAGACATTTGCGCAGGTTCGCTCTGTTACCAAAACGTACGCGTCAGTTTGTAAACAGACCTATATGAAAAAAGAGTAACCAAAACAATTCGTTACTAAGAACTTTAATTGTAATCAACACTGATAGTGAAAACAGAATTAACTATACCTGAACTAAAGCTATTAAATAAAAAAGCAAGACTTTGTGGTCAATAATAATTTCGCTGGCAAGAGCCAATCAGTCATGTAGTTATACGATGGTGAGCGACGGGAAAACTGCTGGAAACATGAATGGAACTTGGGTCGCGTCTTTGGTGGATCACCTTGGGTAATTGATCACATATAGTGGCTCAGCGCTACAGATGGAGTAAATTTTCAGTTTGTGGTCGTCTCGTCCACTTTCTGTATTTGATAAAAATACACAAACACATAAGCAATGCAGCCTGGCCTAGTATTTGTTTTCATTTTAGCTATATAAATAGCATTTGCGACATTATACCATAGCACGAGCTGAAAACAATTACGTGTTTACAAATGACGAGTTGTTAATTTTATAGCATACATTTAAGAGATCTTTAACAACTAGTAGTTTTTTTCTTGTAGAGATTATAGCTGTTTCAAGGTTTAAAACCAACGCCAAAATTTCGATTACGCTAAAAATTCAGTTCAGTCTTAGCAGCGTTTTTATATGAAAAGTTTGAGCATTTTGTAACATTAATCCACATACTTAATAGAATATATACAGCAATGTTTATGATTTTTGCTGTCATTAAATATTTTGCCACACTTATGGAATGCAAAAACGAAAGATAAATTGGTGATCCTTTATGTTCGTTATTGATAAAAAGGTGTGCAGAACGTAAAACACGGAGCAGCCATATGGTCAAACGGAAATCAATTTAACCCTGCCCGCAGACGATATATCCCCGTTATCTAAGCAAGTCATTTTTCCTAGCATGACTACGCCAATGAAAGTGGCACTATCACTTTGGGATACTGGGCGACTGTAATTGATATTTTGTTGATGGCTGCAAGCTTTAACACTAACATTGTAGTCTTTTATCGCTGTGGTTCCGAGATGGTCGCCTTTTAGAAATCATCCTGCTTTGGCAACGAAAGCAAAACATATATTGATAACAAACATGGTATGCGGACAAATGGTACTATTAATGTTCGTTGAGTGCAAGAGTTATCTCAGGACAATAGTAGATTTATAAACTAATATCTTTATATATAATCATCGCGCCTGTACGCCTTGAGATTTTAGTACAGGACGACCTCTTGCGGCGTTTACGTTATAAAGGACCCCCATGTGAATGTTTTGTCCCCCAATGTCTAGACCACACCATCCAGTAGTATACGGTAAATACCTACACTATAGAATTCAACAGATGGTGTAGCAGGGACCATAAACTTAATTATAGTGGTTAAATCTACCTATTCTTTATTGCTGAAGGTGTCAATGACACCATCCAAAAACACATTGTAACAGCCCAATTTTATGAAGACGGTAAAACGCGCGAAACGTAGCAAAATTCGTAGGGAAAAAGGGAAACGGACGACCGGATACCGGCGGAGTGTGGCCTCTATATTAATTGATGACTATGTAGTATTACCGTTGTTGTAAAAAATAAACAATCGTATCCATCTGTGTTGTACTTGTAAGGTCACACTCCACCGCCCGAGGGTGCACGGGGTGATTTTGGCACCGAAATCGGAAAACCAGTATCATGATTAGGGGTGTCCGGTCGATCCTCGGGAAATAAATTGATTTGTGTGTATACAACGTTTGTGCATTATATTATACATACTTTATTGTAGTCGATGCGTAGAACGGGTGTGCGTTCGGCGAAGGCCGGGGACCAACGGATGTTTCAGGGATTTTTGGTATTACATGAAGACTGGGGCCGATCCCAGCGCACACGCCGAATGATTATTGTATTACGATATCTGCTGTTCATTAGTACGCGTTACGTATGTGGTATTTATGTATTATAGTTGGTCGAGGAATACTCAGACAAGCCCATGAAAGGTCGTAGGTGATCGAAATCCTTGACCTAATCGAACCGAAACAGAGTATTTTAGGATACAAATTTTCTAAGACACTATTTTAGAGTGCGACGCGGAAATTCAATTTTTGGGTTTTCCACTAAACTTAGGGGAACGAGGGTGACTAAACCCTCTTAAGGACTCTACTGGGGTGTCAAATCGTCCCGGCGGGTCTAAAAATTCGGATCTCCTAAATACTTACGGATCCCCAAACAGGCACTTAAGCCTCCAATTTTCTAAGCCTAAAAGGACACCCAAAATAGCCTAGACTCCACGATTTTTGGAGCCAGGGACACGTATTGGGTCCCACCCTAACCGTTTAACTGAAAATCGGTGCCGCCCGCCCCCACGGGTCCGCTCAGGATCCCCTAAACTCAAAGGGGGCGTCAAAATTTTCCGTTTTGGGCGCCTAAATCGGCCTCTGACGGGCCTCTCATAGGAGCTACATTAAATCTTAAATTTTCATCAGTAGCCGGCCTGCCAGGGCATGATTCTGGTCCTGCCCCCGGTCGCCTACTGTTTTTGGATCACGAGATATCGGCAAAAATGTGCCGATATCCCTATGAGCGAACGGCGCCCTGAGCGCCGTTATATCTTTCTCCAAAATCTTTGCCGCACCGACCAGCGGGCGGTTTTGTTTTCTTGGCGAGTTTCGGCCACGTATAGCTGCTGGCCATCTACATTGTCGCGTGCCCACTAGGGGTTGGTGTAAGCACACATAGACATAGGTATATCGAAGCTAGACGACGTTGATATGTTTTGTTGTTTTAGTTGCTTTGCTTGCTTGCTGTAGCTTCGTTGTCACATTTATTTATATATATATTTAAATATGTTTTCGACCGTCTGAAAAGTTTGTATTTGTAGGATATGTAACAGTGAAGAAGGGGCAGGGGCCACCGTTAGTATAAAAGCAGATGGCCCGTTTTAAAAAGGGGACCAGTCGAGATCGTCACCCACAAATTTGGTCGGGTTTTTGGCGGTTGTCGCCAGTTTTTGAGTTGTTTTCTTTTCGCTTGATTTGCCCGGGTGGGCTCTTCGGCTTGCAGACTTGCGGAAGAGACCCGCCCGGGGTATTTGTTCACTGATTTTTCGAGTTCTCGCTCAGGACTAGGACCAGGGGCAGCCCTTGCGGGTGCTGTGGCGTCCGTTGGATGCCTCGCGCTCCCGTAAGTGCTGTGCCCACGCTGCGGAGGATGGATCTTGCTTTGGGGCAAAATTGTGGTCAAAATTGTGCTAAAATTGTACTCAGAAGGGGGGCGCCCGTGCTCGACTGGTTCCCCGCTCCCAGGGCCATTTTGGTGCCGCTTCTGGGAGTGTTGGCCAATTCATAAATGTGAATGCGCTAAAGTTATAATATGCTAGCGTAGTGTAAATTCGTGTTTGCAAAGGAAAATTCTTATTTTGACTTGATGGTTATTTAGGGGTAATCAACGGTTGACATAGTGTTTATCCAGGTTGAGTAGAATCTTTGCCTAAGATTCAGTGAAAATTTGACCTAGGATCAAGTGAATCTTACTTGACGCTTATGTAAGTTTAATCAAGGGTCAATCAGATATTTATGTGGGCTCAACCGAGCGATTACTTAACATATTCAGGTTAACTAGGATTTCGCCTTGCCATTATTTCGGTCCGGTTGAATTTTCACCCAGCCCTTACTCAGGCTTGACTAACATGAGTCCCGTATTTGTTTGAGCCTTACGGGTTGAACTGTAACCTACAAGGGTTAACCGTTTTGTTCGTTCTTCAGTTGCGCATAAAGCTTGGCCCCTTGCGGGTGTAGTTTCCAATATTTAAAGCGGGTTCAAAATTTTGCCCACCTGTTCGAACCAGTTTGATCAGTCAACGTTCTAGTTGGGCCATTCGTTTGCTCCGGGGAACTTTTGCCATGCAGACGTGGGAAAGGGGTGCCTCGGGGTGTCTGGATGCAGCGCCAGCTTTTGTGAAAATTTTAGTATCTACTAACGGCAAGGCAGATTCTGTTTTCCACGGCATCTAAAGGTTTCATTGAAATTTATCAAGGGCCAAATGGTGGGACAAAATTATAGAAATCGACAGTACGAAATCCTCTCGGGGAATTCTCATGTACACCCTAACGGGTGAGACGGAAACGGTAGTGTACACCCTGATTGGGTGATATATATGTATATAGTTTTATTATTTTATCGCACACCCCGTAGGGTGGTTTATAGAAATTTTGTATAAATAAAAGAAAGGGAACAGTAAATCATCGAAGTGTTTCTAGTATTCAAGCGATTTGGTTTTGTTAGATTCATATAGGATCCTGTATGACCCGGCAAAACCCGGAAACCTTAAGCGAAGTGATCGCTACTATGAACCGCGTACTTAATGATTACTAGTGTATGCCACCGGTGCTTCATTTCGTACCGAGTCCCCGCAACTTGAACCTCCGTCAAACCCGCAAGCGCCCTCTTAGCTCAACACGCCTCGGAACTTCTACCCACCCACGTGTTCGCTTGGCTGTATCACCGGACCACCGTGCGCCCGCTATTAATTGTCAGACATGAATAACTGAACTGAATTTCACATCAAATATTTTATCACCCAACTTAAACTAACTGGCCCGAAATTTGACACTCAGGCCCAATCCGGTATACTGAAACATACGTCCCGTTGGACCTAATACAACTCAACCTCCATGCTAAAATTTATCGCCCTTACCTTTTAAATCTGGTGATCCCCATAAGTTATATCCCACCCCTCGTGCATTTTCATGGGGCTTGAAATTAAGCGAGAGGGAATGACGGGTCAGCCTCATTACCTGAGAGCAGGCTTAGGGGATGACCGTCCCTCAGGGGGACCTCCATACCATTAGACACGTGGGCCATCATAGGGGCCAGGCCGAACACCCTGGTAAACCCGCCGGGCAGCCCGCTAAGCTAAGCGGCCCCCATCGGTCAGACAAGGGTCCGCCGGGGGATCGTGTAAGCCGGGGTTGTCCGGGCACCACGGTGAACATTGAGAGTGGTGCAGCTGGGATCCCTTAGGGCCAGAACTGGTCCTAGTACATAAATTAAGTGGGGGCCACGCCGTGAGGCGTCCATAAATTTTGGGGAACTACAGAATACTAACTCATTAGATATCGGACCTCTCGCATGCCATTAGCTGTTTTGTCCCAAACCCCGCTAATTGACTATAACACATCGCCACGTACACAAGCTTGACCGCATCTTTGAGCGCTATGTCAGCATTAGGTATACTCACCCTGCGAGGTGAGACTGAGAGTTTTGCTATGGGCTGAATACGCCTTATTTCGTATTGTGTAAAAATGTTGTACCCGAGTGTTTGAAAGTCCGGAGCATGTAAGCTTGTGTCGTAGTGGAATACGTCAGATACGTTGATTTTGGAAGACTCGCGTTTCTGGAGTATCTATAACTATCAATAAAATGCTTAAAGCCTCTGTTTTAGAATCAGTAGCGATCGAAAATCATCGTGTGGATTCGCAATTGCCTAATTCGCGGCCAAATAGACAGTAACACTGTGTTATATATATACATTCGCATACGATCTCACTGGCATTAATTCAACTGCGGGCTGCAAATCATATCACCAACGGCAATTTTATTCGCATTATCGCCGTATACCGCGTAGTGCTCGACGTCTAACTGCCGGATACGTGGACTATTTCCTGTTGGACACCTTGAACTTACTGTGACTGCGTCGGTCTTCATATTAGCGGATAATCGCCGCTCGTATTGTTGTTCCAGACAGCTACGTTTCTGTTCAACGGTTGCCGGGTGTACGACATTTCCGCGCGCTACACTAACCGAGACAATTGGAATTTGCCGGGTAACCGTCGCGAGTCGAACCAAACTGCGTACGTTCGAGGGAATCATCGGCTAAAAGGGACAATCGAACCAACGAAACATCGAGATAACGGTCAGTATTCGTCGGTTGAACTATGATATTGTGTAGTGTTCTTGCTATAAAATTCAATCTGTAGAAGTGTATTTTATTTGGTTATGCTTTTGAGTAGACTGTAATGTTATCGGTGTTAATTATGTTTTGGTTCGGTCATTTGCACGTACCTCCAAGTTGAGGATTGGACGGATTTTGGACTATATTTTTCTGGTTGTAGTTTTTGGTTGCTTTTCTCGAAAAACTTAAGTGTGGCAAAAGTTAAGTAATCGTCCGATTGGAAATCAGTCCATCTTGACACTTGGCGGAGCTGAACCTCGCAGCGATCGCCCTGAATTTTTCTGCTAGTAGCGTGTGAAAGGGTGGAAAGTTGAAATCAACCAGGTTAAGCGTTTCCCTGGCGAAACCAAGGAACAAGTACAAATTTACCGAAGGTCGGAAGCATAGTTGTTATTCTATTGAAGGTCAAGCCTGATTCCTTATGGTCAGGCGATAGAAAGTTAGTAAGAAGTAAGACAAGGGAAAACAACCGCTGCACTAGGGAGGTACTAACACCAGCAGTCGGATTAATCAAAGCGAAGCGAAAATTTTACACGACCAGATACATACTTAAGGAGTAAGTACACGAGGACTCTAGAGAGTTGAAATCTTGCTCAACAGTAGAGATTCCGCAGTAAAGAAAACACATATATCAAAGTATATATTATATCATCCGTACCCACGTCAGACTGGGACCACGGACGCCACACAAACTCAATACAAATAGGAATTGATAATTAAATTCGGATCAAAATGTCATTACCAGCGAGCGCGAATAGAACGCCAGTAAGTAGCGCAGCGGGAACGACGAATGTAGGAAGTGGCACTGCCACTACGGCTGGTAGTACAAATGGACCCAGTACTATCGCTTCGGGAGACCCTCTAGTCGCAATTCTGCAGGAATTGACTCAACGAACAACGACGGGTCCCATCATACAAGTACGGGACATCCCACCATTTTCAGGAGCCGATGGATAGGACTTTGAAGCCTGGTTGGCTACATATGACAACTTGACTGACGCAAACGGATGGACGCTAGACCAGAAACTGATCTGTTTTCCAACCGTACTAAAAGGGGAGGCCCTCAAAATATACGAAAGCTTCCCCGACTGTCAAAAGCAAACTTATGAAGCCCTTTGCTATAATACGGGTTTCATGTATTCGTCATCGCAACGCAACGAGGACGCTTTGATAACGCTCCGCATGCGAGTGCAAGGGGAACGCGAATCAGTTGCACTATATGGACTCGACTTGCAAAATCTCGTAGACAAAGCGTTCCCGGAGGTCGAGGGTGAACAACGCGACGCTCTATTACAAAAATTTCTACGACCAGGACTACGACGGGAACTAAAATCTGGAGTAATAGGAAAGACATACCCGTCTTTTAAGCATATGATGGACAAGCTCAAATATAAGGAGGACGCCATCTTAGCTTCTCAGAAGGAGGTAATAGGGATACCGGTTCGCAAAAGCAGCCGGTCCAAAACGGTAAACTGCATGTCACAAGGAGGTGAAAACACCCAACTAGTAGATCAAATCCGCGAAGCCCTAGACGAGAATAAACGCACTGCAGCCAGTAGCGACGCCACGATCGCTAGGCTTATCGATCTGCTAGATAAACGCACCAAACAACACCAACTGAACGCGATGATGCAGAATAGTGTGACCCCGGCAGCCGGCGCTAACGCTATTCCAGCAGCACCCATGGGTAATCAGTGCTTTCGATGCGGTTTTATAGGACATTTTGCACGGGAATGCCCGTACTACCGAACTGACGTGTACGACCCACTCTTAAATGAATACACCCGCTTGTCAACACGCGCAGTCCCTGGCCACATGCAAAATGCGCCCGCACCCATTAACGGTTATCCTAGCGCACCCCCGCAGTACAGCAACCGCCCTCGGTACCGAGTAATTGAACACAGAGGAGCAGGCCGATCCTCACGCCGCGATGAATGGAATCAACAGCGAGGACCTGTAGGTTACGGGCAGCAAGGATATTACCGCCCTGAACCTACTCCAAATACATACGGAAACTATGGCCGAACTGAATACTATAACCGATCGCGTGGCCGCGATACCAACGGACCTAGCAATTGGCACAACAACTATAATAACCCACCTAGCTCGCGTTATACAGGCCCACCACAACAATTGTCAGCTGAAGCGGCGCCATTCCGCCCGCGTACACCTAGCAATGGATGGAACAACGCTAACCAGGCAGGGGCAGCCCCTCGAGCCAGGCCTGCACAGGCACCTATGAGTCAAAATGAACAATCAGGTCGCCGCAACGCAGGAGTTATGTCAGTAACTCGAGCAGCTGACCCCGAGCTCGCGCATCGTTTAGACGTTATGCGACATGAAATGTCAACCTTAGAGGAACGCGCAGGAGCTGGTTTGAGTGCCCGATCGGCACAAATTAACGCAATGATCACCAGAGACAGCGCCCAATACATAAATGATGACCCAAACCTTGATACGGAACATGAAGAGCAAGAAGAATTTGAATCCGAACCAACACCATATCAACTAAATTTATTGCAAACGAACCGAACACCTGCA
>JASANE010009738.1:0-38329 GCA_030248225.1 Trileptium ribeirensis | reverse complement strand
TATTTCTCCTACTATACTACTTCCGTTGTTTACGACCTAACCATCAGGCAAAACAATGACCAGTCAGACTACAAAGTCTGCGTTGCTTTCGGTGTAAAGCCATTGGGGAGCACCCAACTCAACTTTGTCCGCAAAACTTCCCACAAGGTTCTTCTGAAACAGGAGCGACGAGTTCACCACCTTCGATAAAGGCTACTGATACAGCCCTGCTCGATCCCGGCGTACAATCTTTTCTACTCACTGCATCTACGGTCATAGCTAATCCATATTCCGGCGCTACTATGCAGGTGAGACTGATTTTCGATTCCGGTAGTCATCGAAGTTACATTTCTTCCGCTTGTGCTAAAACACTTCGGTTGCACAATTCATCTGAGGAATCACTACATATTTCAACGTTCGGTTCGAAGCGAACCCTGTCCATACCATCCCAAACGGTATCTGTTAACATTAAGCAACGAGACGGTTCGATGCGTACGTTAACCATCCATACTATCCCAACTATCACTGGCTGTCAGCTAACGCCACAACAGTTGCCTGCATCTGATGCTGCTGCAATAAAATCAATGAACGAAGTGTTAGCTGATGATTTTAATACGCCAACCGGCGGCATCGACATATTAATCGGGTCAGATTATTTTTGGCAATTCATATATGGTCAACGTATTACAGCGCCTTATGGCTTATTCTTGATACCGTCTACTCTTGGCATGCTTGTTGGTGGCATAGAAGAAAATGATTCTTCTCACAGTGAGTATCCTGTCTTATTATGTTTAACGGAAACATCAAACATAGTTCCGCTGGACGGTGGACTTTCTGTTATTGCTCAGGCCAACTTTACAGGTAACCCAGACCTAGATGAGTATTGGTCATTAGAGAAAATTGGCATAACCGACGATCCTGTTTTTAAGGATGATGATACAGCATTCGAGCAATTTAATCAAAATGTTTATTTTGATGGTACGCGTTGCCAGGTCAGGTGGCCCTGGAAGGACAACTGTGGTAACTTACCGACTAATTTGGAGCTAGCAAAAGCTCGGTTCCGTTGTCTTGAAAAACGTTTTGAAACTTCAGCAGCAGGAATACGGTCTAAGTACCAGGATGTCTTTGATGATCAATTAGCAAAGGGTGTTATCGAGCGAGTACCGAGTGACGAGGAGAACGTTAACGCTCTTAGTCATTTGGTACATTACTTACCACATCACCCTGTGATCAAGCCGTCGAGTACCACTACAAAGGTACGTATTGTGTATGACGCATCGTCCAAGACGCGGCCTGACTCTGTATCGTTGAATGAATGCCTTTACCGGGGCCCTATAATTTTGCCGGATATTTGTGCAATACTTGTTCGCTTCCGCACATCCCCAATTGCTATAGTCGCTGCCGTTGAAAAGGCATTTCTACAGATGGGGCTTCAAATGCCAGATAGAGGTGTGACAAGATTTCTTTGGCGTGACAATTTCGGAAAAATCATTCATCTTAGATTCTGCAGAGTACCATTCGGAGTAATTATTAACCCTTTTCTGTTAGGTGCAGTTATTCAACATCACCTGGAACGTGATGGCAGTGAAACAGCCCATATGCTACGTGATAACATTTACGTTGACAATGTTATTTTTAGTGTGTCGGACGAAACCGTATAAGGCTGCCAAACAACTGTTTGCTACCTCTGGCATGAATTTACAACAGTGGTGTTCCAGTTCCGAAAAGGTGATGTCTCAAATTCCTAAAAATGATAAAGTTCAAAGCCGGGAACAGAAGTTGTTAGGTGTCCGGTGGGCAAGTGACAGTGATACGTTATCAATTCGCGAGAACATTAATCGCTCAAACGCTCTGGGAAGTCGTACAAAACGCAAAATAATGCAAGCCGTAGCCTCCATATACGACCCATTGGGTCTCTTTCAACCTGCTATGTTACCCGCCAAGTTATTCGTTCATAAACTGTGGCTTCTCAAAAAAACATGGGATCAAGATATTGGGGATGAGTTGCAACGGGAATGGTGTACAATATACTATGACATTATACCAGTGTTCGATCATCGTCTAAAACGCTATCCAACAGGCTTAGTGATTAATCATTCAACGTCAATAGTTGTTTTTTGTGATGCTTCATTATCAACTTACACTGCCGCTGCTTATTTGAGAAGCTGGGATTCGAATACTAACCGATGGATTACGACATTAGTATACGCTAAGTCCCGATTGGCTCCCAAACTTAAGTCAAACAGTATTACAATACCTCGACTTGAACTACTCGGCGTTACTAGCGGTTCACGAATTGGAAGGTTTATGCGCGATACGATCCACACATCGTTTGAATTGCCTATATTTTTATTTACCGATTCCTCTTGTGTTCTGCACTGGTTAGGTACGTCGAAATCACTCTGTTTTTGTGAAAAACAGGGTATCAGAAATTTCTTCGATATCTGGTATGGAAGTTAACTACGTGGCAACAAATGACAATCCAGCAGACCTCAACACGCGGGGTACGGCTGCTATAGAGCTGCTGTCTAATCGTTTGTGGTGGTTTGGTCCTGAGTGGCTGCAGGAAGATCGTTCAGAGTGGCCACTAGATAACTTCAAGCCACGTATAACTCAGGCAGCGTGCATGTTACAACCTGAACATCAAGAGTGGGTCCCTGCTGCAGCTGTCCTAATGGTGACTAATACTGATGTTAATTTTCTAACAATTGAGCCTCGAAATTTCTCTTCTTTTCCTCGATTAATTCACATCTCAGCGTGGTGTCTGAGATTCATCAGACGATTATTCTTACACCGCCTGACAGATGAGAAAATAAGTCAGATTTCGGAAACAATGCGAACGTTATTGCTGGTGGGAGAAGCAATACGTCACCATTGCACCTTAACAACTTTGGACCTGGTTCAAGCTAGAATTTCGTGGTTCCAATGCGTTCAACGAAAACATTACTCTGATACCTTTGAAGCAATTTCGTCAAATAAATCCAACTCAATCATTAAGCAGCTGGGGCGTGCTT
This sequence comes from Trileptium ribeirensis, assembly GCA_030248225.1. Lineage (NCBI taxonomy): Eukaryota > Metazoa > Nematoda > Enoplea > Enoplida > Thoracostomopsidae > Trileptium > Trileptium ribeirensis. The sequence continues at coordinate 35,336 of JASANE010009738.1, read as the reverse complement.
TGGACTCGAACGGTCTCCTGCGTTGTTACGGTCGCTTTGAACATTCAGATCTTTCGACAGATGCCATACAAACCGTTTTAATGCCAAAAAATGATCCAGTTACTGAATTATTTATCCGTGACGTGCACGAGCGTCTACATCATGTTGGAGTTGGTCATACATTGAATCAAGTTCGTCGACAGCTCTGGATTCCTCACAGTCGTAACGCGGTGCGGCGTGTCGTTTCACGGTGCCTTATTTGCCGTCGGATGAAGGGAGCTGCGTACGCGCTCCCAAAGGTGCCCCCGTGGCCACGGGAACGTGTTTCTCGTTCGAGTCCGTTTCGGTTCATTGGTTTGGACAATTTTGGGCCCATCCGAGTAAAGTTGTGTGACGAGGTACGCAAAATGTGGGTGTGTTTATTCACATGTCTCGCAGTACGGGCCATTCATCTTGAGTGGGTTGGCGATTGTTCCGCTAGGGAATTTCTTGAGTGCATTATCCGGTTCATTTCACGGCGTGGAATACACTGTTATATCGGACAACGCACTGCAATTCAAAACTACAAAATCAGTTTTCGATAAAATTTGGGCGAATTTATTGCACGACAGTGCTATCCAATCTTATGTTGCTGACAAAGCAATAAACTGGAGGTTCGCAACAGAACTGTCGCCTTGAAAAGGCGGGTTTTACGAAAGGCTAGTAGGGGTTGTGAGAAAAGTTCTTTCAAAGCTGCTATCGGGCGCCGTTTGCTCTGATGGAGCGAGTTTGTGACTTTATGTGCCGAAGTCGAGGCAATTACTAATGCAAAACCAATAACTTACGTCTACGGAGACTTCAATTCTGGACCAGCTCTTCGTCCTGTCGATTTTTTGACCGAACTTCCAGTAGATGCCTGCCTCTGAGCGTTAAATGCCAGTTCGGGGCGTTGGCGAAGCAGGAAGAGATTTGATCCGATACTGGAAGGTGAAACAAAGCCGTCTCGATTCTCTTTGGGACTTTTGGTATTCAGAGTACTTACTGAGCCTCCGCGAACGCGGACAAGCAGATCATCGATCTTCTAAGGGACAAATCAGTGCTAGTCCATTTGTCAATCAAGTTGCTGATACTGCTGCGCCTCGCAGAGCATGGAAATTAGCAAAAATCATTGAAATCCTTCCCAGTTGTGATAACAAAACGCGTTCGGTGCGACTACTTCTTCCAAACAATGAAACTGTGCGTCGTTCCATCAATCATATTTATCCGTTGGAGCTTGATCCTTCTGCAACAGCAACTAACACTAATGAAAGCTCGGACATTGATAATGAAAAAGATAACGTTGAGATTTTTGAATCTACAGTTCCAAACCAATGAGGAGGAATCTTCAGCTTATGTGATCGACAACCTCGATTCTTCAGTTTGTCCGGCTCATAGCACTCGTCGTGTTTCCCACAACAACTCCGATTTTGAAGGGTTTACCGAAAGGGAAGCAGCCGATGCCGTTCGTCGCTATGAACGGCTTACGGAAGCAACTCGTCGTAGCGTCCAACATATGATTGCTGCTAATTTAACTGTATTAGCTGTAAATATTCAACTTTAATGTTTCGTCATAACAACTGTATGAATAAATTTCATTACTTTGAAAAAAACATTAATTGTACACCATTGCTTCTTAACTGTCATCATTTTTTGCGTGTCAAATCGTCGACGGGAGTGTCTTGAAACTGTATTCCAAGAACTAAATTATATGTAACAATCAGTTAACATTAAATGTTTGTTATTGCTAGCTGCGAAATATGTGTACAAAAGAAAGATATAGCTGCTGCCTGTGTAATATATTCAGCCTTGTGTGTTAGCGTAGAAACTGTACACGGACGACAGAGAGATATGACTGTGTTGTAGCTTCGCTAGTCATCTCGTGGGAGTTAGTCAGTTGTGTTCGTTTTGGTTTTCGATAGTTGCGTTATGATATTGGATAAGTTTTGAACGCGTTCTTACTTCTTTTACACGCTAACAATAACATATATAGACAATGAACTGTATTGTCGTCAATGCTTCAACCGCTATGATCCTCATCAATTATTTAGTTGGACCTATTTCATTCAAACTCGGGTTTAACGATACCTGCATCCAGCATTGTACCCTAACCGTTCCTCCAACATTATACTCATAACATCTCGTCGTCTGCACGTCGCTTCAGCTCTCTGCACCACCGGGTGCTCATCTGTATGAACTGCCCGGCGAACTACTATGTTCAACATCTTCACTGTTCGTCTTACCTACGTCAATAGGGACGTTACCTGGATCGTAAAATAAAAGACAATTGTGGAATACGTCTATATTGCCGCATCTAAATACCAAGGACGCATTCACTCGTGTAAGTGGTTATTGTTAGCTCTTATTGTTTGTCACGACAATCGTTTAGCCATCTAGCTTCCGATTTGTTCATAAAAATCTTTAGTAGCGTCGGTCCCATAGGAGATCCTGTGGCTATCCTTCAACTTGTTGGTGGACAGTGTTATGAAGCACTAACTTAATATTTTTAACACGTAATTTAACAGCTGCCAAAAGTTCCTTCGGTGGTAGATTGCTCGTGATTTCTATATTCTACATTGCTTCACGTATATATTGCAAAGTTTAATCAATCCGTATGTTGGTAAAAAGAGCAGTAACGTCAAAACTAGCCAGGGTACGTTGTGTGACATACAAATCCTGTATATTTTGCACGAAATGAAATAAATTTGTGATAGTGAACTCGTTTTTTGTTAACGGTTCGAGTACTGCAAGTAAATTTCAGAATGGAATATATATGTGTGTTTTAGGCATGCTTAGTACGATGGTTCTGTTATCTACAGGATATCACCACCACTTCGTGCATTTTCAGTTATTTTCTTTTGGTTTAGGGTCGACAAAGTTTTAAGGTTTTCAATGGGCTCAGGGTTATACAGGTTTTAGGGTTACCTATACAATGTTTTATGTATATACATCAAACACTAACCCTATTATAAGATGATTTAACAAAATTACTACTTGATTAAACCACGCTCGCTCCGTTTCACCTTCACTTTGCAAGATACTAATTCATAGTACCTTATGAGAAATCCACAAATTTTGACATAATTTTGGTAGCAAAATATTAATAAAATTGAACAAATTTAAATTTTGTTGAAAATTCAATGCCATTTTCAAAAATCAAGCCAGCGTTACGGTTTTGCTTCTACAAAAAAGTCATAAGCTCTTAAAGATCAAGCAAAACAATGAAAATATACACTAGTCTGGCCTGTCCATAGCCCTCCGAAAAGTGTGGGGGAACTTAGGCGGGCTCTAAGTTCATTCCCGTGGGGAATTTCAAAGTGGAGGAGGAGGAATAAATTTTGCTTAAAAATACTAAATATTTCCAATTTTCATGTAGTTTTACTGCCGTGTTCTATGCAGTTTTACTTTTATAGTTATGTATTCTCAAACTATAAAACGACATTTTAGAATAATTATAATATGGTGGTGATTAATGTTTAAAAACTAATTTGCAAACAAAAACCATATATTTTCCGACAAAAAATTTTTGGATTTAGTTGAACATGGGGGTTTCGGCCGAATGGAGGGACGAACATAGAGGGATTTTGAAAGTGAGGCTCTCCCACCACCCCCTTCACTGCGGACATGACTGTTAGTGATGGTAAACCGCAGTATTTTTTCTTCGCAGTGCGTTTTTAACATTTTAGTACTAATTAACGTTGTTTTATGTAGGTTCTATGAAAACAAACTCGCGCTTATTAAAAATTTTCAACGCAAAATAGAACAACAACATACCTCAATAATATAATTGTTTCGATATGCATTTAGAAATTGGATGCGATCCTGAGTTAAAGTGCTGGTCCATAATATGGCTTTGGCAAGCTTGCTAGACTGTGTATTTTTGGCATAGGCGGCGTGAAGTTTTGATAATGCGTGGCGTTGGAAATAATCCCACAAATAATAAAATCCATCTAGATTTTTCACCGCAATGGGCTGTTGGCCATGTGCATGTAGCCAGTTTTGCAGCTGAAATAATATTATATAAAATTTTACTACGCACTTTAGTAAAGTTAGAAGGAATAGCGGTAAAATTATATAACTAGCCACTTGACCGTCGGCTTATGAATGACGGAGCAGTATACAATTATTTTAGATACATAACAGAAATTGTTTTCCCACAGTCGAACAGCTACCATTCTTCGTAATGAAATCATGATTTCCCAGATGGTTCCGAGCCAGCAAACAAAGAAAGATTAGTGCCTTGCCATCTCTTCAGGTTTTATGTAGCCAGTATGTACTGGTACCGATTTCGTACATGAACTGCTGGAATAATCATTATAATATGTCGTTACAATTTCCCAGAGCGTCACCATTTGCTACGAATGAAATTGTACTTATACATTTCCACAAAATTGGCATTTGCCTACTCAACCGCCTTAGGCCTCTATAAACCAGCTAACTTTGGTTTGTCTTTAGACTCATTTATAAACGAAAGTTCTAACGTTCAAACTCAGTGTACATTGCTTCTTGGCGAGGACAATAATACAAAATCACGGACAAAAATAACTGTACAACAGAACGCAACAATTATTTTCGTTTTTAAGCGAACGGTAGAACGTCTATTCACTTTCGTTTGTGTTACGTTCGTTTGCAAACAAAAGTTCTGACCTTCTTTTGTGGTTACGTTCATTTCATTGCTTTTATTTTTGTCTGTGACTGTATATGCAGCAGATAATAAATATGTAATGGTTAACACGTCTCCAAGTACTTCAGGTAATGATTGCCAGCATTTCGGTTTCACTTCATCACCACCCATATGAAATAGATCAGACCCAAAATCTTGTACCAACTCGTCGTAGACAGCTTCCAGCACGGTGTATAGCTTAGGATTTGTTACGTTCACAGTCGAGCAGGGCACACTAACACAGCGCATTTTCGAGCACAAAACAAGAGGACCAAGTCCATGCTCTGGCCCCCATTCCCAACCGGCACTAATGTGGCCTGAAACACAAAAGACATACTACTGCACGAGGGTCAACTTAAACCATGACCTGTAAAAAATACTGCTATATGTCGTGTATCTGTGCGTGTATCTGTCTGACTGACTATTCCAGATTTGTGTTTAAGGTCTGGACCCAGGGGCCATTTTGAAAAAACCCTGGGAAGTAGTGCCGTGTAGCCATTTGGGGCCCAAAAAATCGAAAAAATGAAGATCTAAAAACGTAATTTGACGCATTGAATCGCTTGATAGCATTGGTTTTGATATGCGGGGTTCTATTAATGAGCTATAGGGGTCAGCGTTCGCAAGAGTGAAATAAGGTGTTAAGGTGAACAATTTCTAACTGTTGAAATGTCAAATGGGGATTATTCCGTGTGGTGAGTGGATGAGATTTTAAGGTTATTCGACGTCGTGAATGCAATTTTGGTATTAGTTTTTCTCTCGGAAAATTGGAACAGTATATTAAGATTATTATTGTTCATGTGTATTATGCGTTTGTGCTAAATAAATAGACTAAAACCTGTACTTTTTAGGCTTGGAATATATACACCTATTCGAACATCGCTAACTTGCAGCAGTCTGCGTTTTTGATTAGCGAATATAATTATAGCCGATCGATGTCCGCAAATCACCCAGGCCGACCTATATTTATTTGCCGACTTTTCTCATTTGCGCCGGTGACGTGCAGCAGAACTCAGGTCCACGGAAACGATATATTATGTTCTGTGTGCAGCAAGTGGGTTGTAAGCAACTCAATTTTATGCACACACTTAACTCCGGGTGTACCAATGCCGACAACCTCCTTTGCGACTCACCTTCGCCATGACAATAAACAAAGCACATGGGCAAACACATGAAAAAGGTTGTTGTCTTACTACGCCACCCAGTATTCAGTCGTGGAAGTTATACGTAGCGTGCTATAGAGTGTGTCGTTTCAACGGTCTCAAAATTGCACAATACAACGCCAACCAATCGACAGCTATGTAATTATTACAAAAACTTCACAACAGCTATTGCCTCGCTATAATATACATAAACAATCAGTGTCACGTCATAATCTTGAACTTTGTGATAGCTATTTAAAACATAAACAAATAATATTTATTTCAGTCGTGGAAGTTATACGTAGCGTGCTATAGAGTGCGTCGTTTCAACGGTCTCAAAATTGCACAATACAACGCCAACCAATCGACAGCTATGTAATTATTACAAAAACTTCACAACAGCTATTGCCTCGCTATAATATACATAAACAATCAGTGTCACGTCATAATCTTGAACTTTGTGATAGCTAATTAAAACATAAACAAATAATATTTAGAAGCCGCCAAGGGAATGTGAAAATAAATTACAACAACAAGAAAGTTGTGCTCTTTCACAGCTTACCACAGTTTTGTTAGTAAGACCACAGAAAAAGATGACAAGAGGTAACAATATTCAAAATGCGACAGCAACACAGAATAGTATCTAGGCAACTAATTAGGGCAATATTACACTTATATTTAACGTTGTGATGAACTTAACCTGAGCACATAGAACATCCTATTTTCTTATTTTGCTGTTACGGTTTAGTCAATCAAAATTTGGTGAAAACGTTCACGAACACACTGCTCAGTGATACATCATCATCATCATCAGGATTATAGTCGTTGGAATCCGATGCCTTGGCGTCGGCTACGACTGCAACGTGACCCTTGCATTTGTTTCCATTTTCTCCGATCTAGCGCGTCCTCTTTTCGCAGTCCAATCGCCTTCATGTTCTCTAGCACCATATCGTTCCATCGTTTCCTTGGCCTGCCACGCGGTACAGCTCCTTCGATTTTGACATTCGTTGCCATAGTCAGTAGCCCGTTTTCCCTGCATTGCACGTGACCATACCACCTGAGCCTCCGATTCATGAGTTCTATTTCCAATAAGGGTATTCCAACATATCCGACCACGTCCTCGTTTGTCTTGCAGTCTTCCCATCTGACCCTGGCCATCCACTGTAGCATTATCCTGTCCGTTCGTAGAAGGATCGATTCAACATCTTTCGTGGCAGCCCAGCACTCCGAGGCATATGTAAGAACAGGTCGAGTGCATGATGCGTAGCCCTAGCCTCTAATCTTCAATGAAAATCCTCCATTGGACAGCAGGCTTGCCAGCTCGGTCCACTTTATCCAAGCGGCTTTAGTCCTCGCCTTTGCTCCCGTTAGTGTGTCCCCAATACTGTCCACGACGTCACCTAGATACGTGATCCTGTCCGCGATCTCAAAGGTCCTGTCGCCCATCTGGAGTTCAGCATGAGTCTTTACGGGTTGGAGGCATGTTCGATACGTGAAATGCTCGCCAGTGGAGGCAGTGATCTCAACCCTGATCACTTCTTGTGTGCCCATTTCGAACAGCAAACGTGTTTCACTGCGTTGACCCCACCCCCTTCCCACAACACGCACATGGATATTTACCAGTCTCCACAGGCTTGCAGTTATTACCTGTGATCATGACTTTCGTCTTGGCAACATTCACATCAAACCCTTTCCAAATCAGCGAACAAGACTTCCCAATCCATGGGAAGTGAAGCCTCTTCCAGCACTAGAGCAAGAGCAAAGGGCGCAGTGCTGAGTCCTGGTGTACACTAACCGTGATATTGAAGGTTCCTGATGTTCCACCTTGTGTCCTGAGAGGTAGAGGTCTCGTACAGTGCCAAGACTTTGCGAACCAGATTCTCGGGCATCATTTGCCTTCTTAATGCCCACTCCAAAACATCCCTCGGGACACTATCGAATACCTTCGCTGCTTCATTCAATTTTCAAACCCTAACCCTTGATGGCTTTTGTTGTCGCATCCTTTTTTCCTTCTTTTCAAAGATAATGTTCCTGAACAGAAGCCTGTGTTGGGGCAAACATGTCTCCCTTGGAACTACTTTGCAGTCCAGCGCGGGTCTTGCAGATCGCCGGGTCAAGAAGAAATCAACTTGAGTTGAAGCCCCTCCACTGTTGTAGGTTACCAGCTTTTAATGATCGTTTTGGAATTCTGTGTTTAGGACTCGTAGTTCGTTTGCCATGCAGAATTCTAGTAATCGGTCCCTTCGGCGTTTGCCGCGCCTATGCCGTAAGGACCTCTCACACGTTCCCAACCTTCCGTTGATGTACCAATATGAGCGTTCATATCGCCACTGATACGAAGCTTGAATTAGCAAAAAACCCACGAAAACTACTGATTTTTGTGATCGAAAAATTGATGGAATTTAAATTATATAGATATAGTTACGTAATACTAAAAGCTAAACTAATAGACCTATAATTATTTTTGTCTATGACTGGAGTCACTACTGTATTGTGTTAAAATTGGAATATATTATTAAAAATGTTATCAGAACCACACACTGAGCCGTTTTTCTACTACATCGAAACGCCAAAATTCGAACACAGGTTGTAATTTGCATTGCTTATTTTCTATTTTATCATTATTTATGTTAGTGAAAAACAGAAAAATGTTCCATGTCTTTCAGTAATAAAACGCTTTCGATTTGATATCGATAATTGGGTCATTTCACGAAACCATGTACTTTTGAAACACCACTTTTTGAAGCCAAAATGAAACGTTTTCGAATGTACAGTGTATAGACCCTTTCCGATGTAAAAAACCCTGAATTTTTCGAATATCGATGTCTCTATGCAAAACGAGCTACCTGAAACCTGCTACAGGGGTTGGAAAGGGCCCCCCTGGGGGTCAAATTTTAATCCGAAATAAGTCATTATTCTGTAGGTTGACGGAGTGACACGCGAACCATGGTCTGTTTTTATGCAAGTCGGACCAAAATGGTCCTCGTCAAGCCATTTGCAGCACTTGCGATCTAAAATTGGTGCTGCTAGGGCATTCTTGAGATTAAAAATCGACCAATTTAGAACAAGCCTGTCGCAGAAGTTTTCCTAGCGCAACGGAGACAGCACCTACAGATACCATTTTATGCTCACAAACAAACCATGAGCGGGGGACGTCTGAGAAAAAATTTCAGGCAGATCCTTAGGCCTTGTAAAAATTGGCACCCCGATATATTGAGTCGGGGGGCTACACCACAGGTCGGGGGGCTGCAGCTTCCTACAACATGCAACGCGCCAAACGTTAGCTACTTCTATACATTCTAGATGTAAGCTGGCGTAAAACAAATACAATTGATCTATGACTAGCTTAATTTAAGTAGTGATACCAAGGACAATGCGTGTAATAGATGTGCGGGCAGGCAGAAGGGTTCCATAGCTGTCCAGTTAACAGCACGGCCCCATATCATAGTGCAATGATGATGAACTTATATACTAATATGATTCTTGCGACCTTCGATTACCTTTATTATACATGCGGTCGGGGGGGGGGCTACAGGTAAGGAGGGGCTACATTTTCATTAAAAAATTTTAATAGATGGGCCGATTCTAGTGGGGCTTTACTATGTTTATATCCGACCTACTGCAAGCCTGTATGCTAAATTTGGCTTTTTTAAATTTAGGTTTGGTCAGGTCGGGGGGGCTACATTTTACATACCCCATTTTTGGCATTTTATGACCTTCGACCTCATAATAAAATAACACATGGACAGACGCTGATATTCTTTTTTTCAATAACACCTGTACTGATTACGATTACCGTTATAAAGCATTTTTGGCGTTAGTGCACTTTGACGTTATTTACCAGCGTCTGAAAGCTGCCAGATTTAACCTTGGTCGGGGGGGCTACATGTCACGAAAAAAATTTTCGGAAGCTTGACGTCAGCTTCAATGTCGATGCTTACTCCCAAGTTTTTCCGGAAAAATTAGCAAACACCGGATCACAGTGAAATGAAAAACACACATATGTATCACGTGCTAGCGATACGGCGAACGTTTATATTGGGACATGTGTTTTTGGCTTCATTTGGCCAACCCGGGTTGAGGGCCTCTGGCTCCTGCTATGTTTGGGGTACAGAGGTGCACCATACCTCGTTATGACCGTCGGATATGCTGTTACTACATCTCACAGCGACATTAAATTTCCTTACAAAAGACTGGTGGTATGGGCCAAAAAGTGCCGATGTAGCCCCCCCCCCTACTAAAATGACATGGTTTCGTGAAATGACCCAATTGCAAAATAAGTTTACTCTCGCATAACGCAAATACGCTGCTAACGCATTTATTGTTTTTGTTTAATGCTGGGTACATTCAACAGACTATCCCATAGAAGCAAAAAGGAACGACAAACGAATAAAATTTACAATGCGTAGCTTTCAGCCCAAAATGGATTAACTCTATTTATAAAGGAAAAGACAGCAACGCTAGACATTTCCCAAGGTACAGTCACGGCCAGAAGTAAGTGCAAAATAATAATTTATCGAAATTCGATATCAATAATTAAAAAAATTCGATCATTTTCTATTTTCGCGCAGTTAGATTAATTTCAAAATTGTAAAATTTTGATTACTTTGGATTAAACGAAATTTCGATCGTTTTCAAATACACTAATTTATCGCCACGACTGTAACATCAACTCCTGATTTACCTTTATTTAATTCCGTAGATTCATTGTGTTGTGAGATATTATAAAATGGGCTCTAGCCTCTCGATTTAGCAGTAGAAAGTGGAACAAACAACGAAACTACAGGTGTGCGTACCGTTAAAATTGGAAAACTTACCGTTATGAACCTTTACCAAATCATAGAATAACAACATTTAATGTGATTTCCCCAAAATACGCCTGTAGGCACACTTACTCCATGGTAGACAGGATATTATGTAATGCTCAACAGAATACCACAATCACACTGAACCGAATCGCCAAATACAATCCGAAATTACAGACTACAAATAAAGCAAAACGTCGGTAAATGGCTCAAAATCGGTGAACATTTTTCGCTCCTTCAGACAATCAGCGCTAAAGCTTGCGGTATTAGCACTAAAGCTATACTAACTGAGAGTCGTTTGCCCGGTAAAATTTGAAAATTTGTAATATCACTACTAAAGTACCCGTTACTAAATTAGAGACAACAACAATATTACAACTAGTTTTGGCCTGAACACAGTTGTTGTAATCTAACACAGCTAAGTTACAGTTAAGTGCATATAATATCGAACCAAAACAAAATCAAACTATATTGTAGTCGATCGATCTTCATTTAAACAAAATTAGTTACATAAATTAAATGCACTAGCTCTTTTATCAAATTATTTTTATTTTAACGCCAAAGGAAAATCGTCAAATTAATCGCAACCGAACGAAATCGAAAGAAACTTCTTTCCGTTTTTGAGCAGGCAATTATGATTTTAACCTACGTGTATTATTTAAAATCTGTTAGTAAACGTAAGATTTTGCATAACCAATCAGTTACTGAGCTGCAGGTTTTGTCACACAATTTAATACAAACTGTTAATGCTGGCCTGCCACAGTCCTCCGAAAAACGGGGGCGGGGTGGGATTTCGGGGGCTCCATGTTCAGTCTCGCGGGGAATTTTAAAGTGGGGGGCAGGATGAATTTTGCATAAAAATACTAAATATTCCCTTATTTTCATATTGGTTTAATGCCGTGAATGTATTAACAAGCTATAAAACGATGTTTTAGCATATAAATAGTGGTAATTATTTTTCTAAAAAACAATTTGCAAAGAAAAAAACATAAATTTTCACACATAAAAATATTTTGGATTTAGTTGAACATGTCAGATTCGGTCGAGTGGGGGTCCCTCCAATACCCACACCGCGGATAGGAATGCACTACTATCAGGGAGTAACCGGAATTCCGGTTCCGGCGAAAATCATGTTCCGGTTGTGGTTCCGGCAAAGGGCAAAATCCATAAAGGATTCGAAATTACGGTTTAAAAAATTTTTGTAAGAAGTTTTCCACATTTTTCTTCATCTGTGGTCCAAACAATATTTAATATAATATACACAATGATCAAGTTCCAATAAAACCAAGCAAAAGAAAAGATTAACTCAGCATTTTACAGTGTGAAACGTAGGTAAGACACATAATTTCAGCAGGAATTTTTATGTTAACCTGCAGGAGTTTGTTAACAAAACAAAGCCAGGTCGATGCTTGTTGCAGCTATTTTACACATTCAGAAGTCTGCAGGGTATGTGCGAATTAAACCATCCAACTCGGTAACAGAGTATGGATTACGTAGAAGCACTTAGCGTAAGCTTGGCTAACATAAATTGCGTCAAGCACAAGCCTGTGGGCTTTCAAACTTTGTAAATCAGTCTACATTGAAGTGAAGTACCGTTATCTGCAACGCAGCCAGAAACTGCGTCCTTGGCAATGAACTATATTTATTGAAACTGTGCTAGCAGTATAACAACTGGTTTCAGTTATAGCATTGTCATTAGAAAGTTATCATCATTATCATCTAACTGGTTGACCAACGCTAGCCTAAACAGTGTCTGTGACCACTAATCAAAAAATTATAGTATATATACCTTCTATTATTTTATCTTAGAATCATATAAACCAATAATGTCAAGTTTCCTACAGAATAACATGTAACAAACGTATGTGTAGTAAAGGGAGGCGACTGCAAACAGAGCGAAAGTGTTTCTTCTACAGAGCGAAATTGTTTATTCTACGCATTTACATCCACTGTACCTGCATTTCTTCCTTCATCTGTTTTACTGTATAATATATTATAGGTTTCGAAGATCAGGTTGCGGTTCCGGATCCGGTTTAAATGGACGGTTCCTGGTTCCGGTTATTCCCTGACTACTATGTTATATCATATCATAGTAACATTATGTATATCACAACAAAGTAAACAGAATCAGTTACGATGCCATTAACTTGAACAGCGAGACGAAAATGAGCAAATGTGGCAATTATGCTACCAGTGATGATCATCTAGACTCAGTGTGCCATAGTTTGTGCACAAATTCATAGCAGAAATCATTTTATTGTATTGGAGAACCAAGAAAAGATGTAGATATATCACTTGAAGACTTTAAAATTCGTGAATAATACATCAACAATCACAGATGGCATCATGACGTAAAGGTCATTCTTCTGCACTTTGCAAAACCAAAAAAAACATCCTACTGCCGCCAACGACAATAAAGACATCAAATTCCGAAATTTGCGGATTATAATGATTACAGAAGAAAATTATTAAGGATCTAGGTGTCATCTTATGTGGATGGACTTATGGTATGCCGCATGTAACTCGCTTGCACCACTGATTTAATCAAGATGTGTTGTTCCAAAATGCTATACACCCTAGCCTTCTATGGCCAGTTAAATAGAAATATTTTCCTAGGGAGCATGTACAGTAAGCCCCTGGTTTGGAACTGGGGCACCGGATTTTTCCAGGAAGAGTGAGCTGCCCCGCACCGGTTGAACAAGGGGCATCACGGCTTTGAAATATAAGAACTTTCAAAATTTAAAGTTCTTAACGAAAATTCTATAATATGTAAAAATGGTATAAGAACCAGTGCAAAAACGTCTCTATTACGTATCTAGTTACGTTCCATCTAACTTTTTATTTTAAAACACTGAACTCTTAACTTCACATGATTTTGCAAAAAAATTTTGTGAGTTTTATGACGCCAGGGGCAGGGGATGCGAGGAAGCTATGATTTTATCAGGGGCACGAAACGGAAGGCATCCGTTCTTCACCACAGGTACCAAATATACCATAGCCCACCATCAGCCACTTTAGTTTAACTTGGGAAAATTTCGCTTTTATGTGATTCCATGAACTCTAGCTCACAGTTCGAAAACAGCTGCCCTAATATGTTTACATAAAGGTTGTAACAGGCGACGGGGGTGTATCAGGGAGTAACAGGAATTCCGGTTCCGGCGAAAATTTTGTTCCGGTTGCGGTTCCCGCGAAGATTGTGTTCCGGTTGCGGTTCCGGCTAAAGGCAAAAATCATACCAGAATTTAAATTTAAAAAACCATACCAGAAATTTTGTTTAAAATTGTCATTTTTTTGCTTCATCTGTGATCCAATCATACGTTATATACAATGATCAAGTTCCAACACAACCAAACTAAAGAAAATACTAATTCAGGAAATTACTCTGTGAACCGTAAGTAGGACACAATTACAGTAAGAATTATTTCCTCACCCTGCAGGGGTTTGTTAGCAAAACAAAGCTAGCTCGATGCATGTAGCAGCTAACCCATTCAAAAATGTGCGGTATGTATTGAAATTGTGCGCGCATTATCACCGTTTGTCTCATTTATAGCATCGGATCAGAAAATCATATCAGCGTCTTACTGAGGGGCACTGACTGGCCAACTCTAGCGTGACCTATGTCTCAGGCCAGAAAATTATAGTATACATATTTGTTTTCTTTTACAACGATATAAACCAATAATTTCATGTGCCTACGGAATAACATGCAACGAACGTATTTCCAGTAAAGGGAAACGATTGGAGACACAGCAAAATTGTTTAGTCTACAAGCGGAAAGCATTTTTCCGCTGGGAGTCCAAAAACGAACATTTTGATAGATAAATATTTTAGCATCCTCAAGCTTTTCAAAGTCCCATACAGGCAATAATGTCATCGCAATACATTAAGTTTAATGCAAAATTTATTTTTAATACTTTTTAAATCCACAGCGCCTTCATTTCGTGTTTCACCTGTTTTACTATAAGTAAATTTCGAACACCAGGTTCCGGTTCTAGATCCGGTTTAAATGGACGGTTCTGGTTATTCTCAGAAATATATATATGTAAACTGTTAGAGCGTTATACATGGGATCGTATTCAAACCCGGGCCATGGTGACTGCGGATCGGTAAATTGAGTACCATCGTGCGAAAATTGCCGATTGCGAAGACGCAACTTGTGACTCCAATTACCACTCTGGACCTCGTACGGGTCGAAAATTTGGATAAACGAAGATCGGAACCACCCCGCTGTTTACAGCGGACATCATTTTTTCATGTACACATTTGACTTAAAACAACAAGTTTACATAGTTTTCAAACCGCAGGCTTCCTATCAATATTCGTGTGCGCATTATGTAATGGTCCCTGTATCCATTGATACCTCCGAGAAATGGGCATAGTTTCGTGGTTTCAAACCACTGATTTTATTTGTTTTATTAACGGTAAAGAATATTGGAGGTCGCTGAAAACGATGAGCTGGTTCAGTGAAATGCGTTTGCGACAATAAAGCTTGCGCGTTGGGTTGCTGCGCACCCGTGGTATTACTACATGTCTCTCTTTTGGTTCTTATTTCCCACGAGTAATGACTAGTTGTTGGTCTACATACATCTTTATTGAGCAGGATTCGGATGCCAGAGGTGGGAAGTTTGCCTAGAAGAGCTACCTGCTTTTTGAGATTAGTCCTCCAGCGAACTTCGACAATTAGATTTTATAATTTTTATAGTTGAGATTCTGCTTTTTCCGTAAAAAACAATCAAAATTTTGACAACACAAAATTTTAAATTGTATTTGTATATAAAATATACACAAAGTAAAAAGCAAAAATGTGTTTCAATCCAAATAGAGCCCAAAATACGTGCTTAACTCTGGCTTCGGAAGCAGAAATGATTCGTAGTTTTTCTAGATTATCGAAATCCATGCGACTAAAGTGTTACATGTCAATTTGCTACAATCAATAATTACAAACTGAACTGTTACACCGAGGTCCCAATTATCACGTTAATATTTGTTACGCGAATTACTTCCGGCCTAAATAATTTTCGATCCAAAACTGAAGCTCCAAATAAGAACGAATGATTATGGGGTTATATGATTGCCCTCATATCAATTAGAAAGTGCTGCTTTTACTACGTTGGAAGGTGGGTCAACCTACGAGTACGCAGTGAACGAGCGTCGCTTAAAGCCACAGATATTCAACGAATCACATTCATTGTTTTAGGCAACTTCGAAAACCTTTATAATAGCAGATTTAAGTAATAAAAAATTAGATTGAAAGCCATTATATCATGCATAGTTTAATATGAAAGATCCCAGGGGAAAACTTAGAATTCAAAAGGGATACATGAGTCAGACACTAGGTCAAATCAACTACCACATCGTTTTCGGCAACCTCGAAAATTTTTCTATTCTTAGGTTTAACCAGTGGCTGCTGACTCCCATACTACGTATCTCTCTTCCTCGAGATTTTTACCCACGGATTTTCCAAACAAATATTTTTAACCACATGTTTTTCTAATCCGAATTGGAGGTGTATATCGCACATTGTAGGTTGCAGGTTTTTGTTATGCTATTATATATGTATCTAATCTATCGTACGTACTGCAGTACTACGTATATAACACGCAATATACAATACGACTGCACAAGTGTATTTCTTGTTGTTAAAAATTCCTCACCCCCTCCCTCAATCGATCCGCCCAACCTCGACCGCGGGGATCGAGCCGACTCCCTACAGCCACCTCGAACAAAGGGTAAACGAAATCCCGGCGGGCCATTAGATTGAAAACCATGAAATCGCAGCAAAAACGTGGCTTAACTGGATATAGCATGATACCAAAAAGGCTGTGTTTAACTATATATATCATTACATTGAGACCACCAAACCATGCATTGTTGAAAAGGACAGACGATGTAGTACCGTGCCAAGTAGGACATATCGGTCACATAACACATTCAAATGAATCATCTTACCAGCAACCATGATATTCGTTAATGCGATCATATAATGCAGATTACAGATTATCTCAAACACGTGATATGAAAAGAGTTAAAATGTGAGCCTTTGGGCTCTTATCCCTTTACATACCTGGGTGTGATAAAAGTGTTCAATAAAGTTGTGGATCTCTTTCAAAAAACGCAAGATATATATAGAATTTCTAGATATGAATCCTGAATTTTGAGATATCAGTGAAAACGTATTTCTCCTTGGAAACAAAACGGAGGGACATCCTCTTTAAAGATAGTATACTATGTATAAATGAAACCGATACGGGTACACGAGCCAGACTATAGGCTATTACATCCAAGAGTATCTTCAGTCGCTCCGATGGTATTTAAAAAAGACTGGCCTACGCATGCTTGCCGGATTCCTCAATGCACAGTTAGCATATTCTGGCTAGTCCAGAGTGGGGTGCGGCATTTTTGGCTGCCCCCGGTAAAACGGAGGTATCCCCCAGTAAAATTCGGGTACCCCTGGCTCATAAATAAACGTCTAAACGCGACAAAATCCGGCAAAAAATTGGCTCCTCGGTAAAATCCGGCAGCCCCCGGCTATAATTTCCGAGGTTTGGGCTAGCCAGGTATTCATGCCAAGACTTACCTGGCGTGTCCAGCTCTGGCACGATAGATATGCCTCTATATAGGGCATAGGCAACAAGGTTGATAATGTCAGATTTGGAATAATATTTATTCGAGTCGTATGCTCCGTAGAAAGCCATCTGTGGGTACGAGGTTAACTGTAGAGGAAAACTTGTGGAGTCAACAATGTGCCAGTGCAACCTAAAATAATTCATAAGGAGTTTAAAATCTGATAAAATCCCCAGCACTGATACTCTTAATGCAATAAATTGTCCCCATACTGGTCGATTCTAAATGCAGATTATGTGGTACATTAAGTTTTTAAAAAATAAACAACATCAGTTCTGCCGTAATTAATATGCAATAATTTGATTTTGAAACGAGTGGAAATGTGTTAAACTTTTTACTGTTTCTGCTGGCGGACTAGCGCGTACATATCCTAGTAGCTTGTCTCATCGCATAGTTTGTGGTATGTTGTATAAAATGGGACCAATAACAGCCATAATAGCCAGAGTGGTTGCATTAATATTGAATATATGCGATGATGCAAAATTACGCGATAATATAATGGCCCTTTGAAACTACATTTGGCTCAACCCTGCAATGTAAATAATTAACAGCAGCATAAATGCGCAGCTATGTACAGGATTATAATTCCTGTGCATAATAAGATCAATAATATCCATAAACTTAGAGTGGTAGCGGAGATATTCGGTATCATGAGACCATTTTAAAACATCTTTTGACCAAGATCCCTCATACTAAAATAGCCAATATAGCAAAGCATTGTATATACCGACTTAAAACGCTTTTTTTGCTTTACAAAATCTGCCCAATTCTGCTAAAACATATACCCACGTGTTAGGGAATAACCGGAACCGAAATTTACCGGAACCACAACCAGCAACCGGAACCGTCCATTTAAACCGAATCCGGAACCGGAATATGGTGTTCGAAATTTATATATAGTAAAACAGATGATGGAAGAAATGAAGGTATAGTGGATTTAAAATGCATTAAAAAACTTTTACATTAAACTTAATGTATTGCGATGGTATTATTGCCTTTCTGAAACTTTAAAGAGACCGAGGAAGCTATTAATGTTTATTTATCGATCAAATATGTCGGTTTTTGGACATTCAGAGCAAAAAATGTCTTCCACTATACAACATTGCGTATACTGCGTCAAATCGAATGTGCCTACAAAGCTTGGAGCGTAGAATACACACTTTTGTTCTGTCTCCAGTCGCCTCCCTTTACTACACATACGTTTGTTGCATGTTCTTCTGTAGGAAACTTAAAATTATTTGTTTATATGATTCTAAGAGAAAATAATAGATAGAAGGTAATTTTCTGATCAGTGGTCAGAGACACTGTTTAGGCTAGCGTTGGACAAACAGTGCCCGTCAGTTAGATCATAATGATGATAACTTTCTAATCAGAATGCTATAAATGAGACACACTGTGATGCCGCTAGCACAGTTTCAATAAATACAGTTCATTGCCAAGAACGCAGTTTCTAGCTGCGTTGCAGATGTTATTTTACTTCAATTTAGACTTCAATTTAGATTTACTAAGTTTACAAGCGCACTGGCGGGTGTTTGACGCAATTTATGTTAGCCAAGCATACCCTATGTACTTCTGCGTAAGCCATACTCTGTTACCGAGTTGGACCGGTTTAATTCAAACGTATCCCACAGACTTCTGGATGTGTAAAATAGCTGCTACAAGCATCGACCTGGCTTTGATTTAACAAACTCCTGCAGGTTATTATGAAAAATTCCTGCTCAAATTATGTGCCCTACTTACGTTTCACACGGCATATTGGTTAGTTAATCTTTTCTTTTGCTTGGTTGTATTGGAGCTTGATCACTGTATAATAAATATTACATATGTTTGGATCACAGGATGAAGCAAAAAACGTGGAAAATTTCAAACAAAATTTTTAAACCGGAATTCCCACAATATATTTTGACTAAACCTAACTTAAGCCCTGTCGTTATTATTTTTGAACTTCAGGAAAACACCATTTCAAGACCACAGAACATACAATATGCCACAATGCTCGGCGCATGTAGAGTTATCATACACTGTGCCGTTCAAAAATCCTACAATCACATCTCAAACTTATGCATGAATTAAATATTTAGCTCAGGTTGATTGAATTTGAGGCCACAGCTATCAACAGTTTTACTCCCTAGGACTTAGTCCATTTTAATAACATTACAGTAATTATAGATATGTGTAAGCGTCGAAGACCAATACTGGTGTAACAGACGTGATATTGCTGGATTACGCACTTCCATAACGTAATGCCCATACGACCACGTTTATCGTAACCTCGAGGGCGGACCTAATGGGTTCAAATTTCGGATTCGGGTCGGTCGCAGGAGGCTACGGAGCTTAGCAAGCCGCAGGAGCGTTTCACAGGATGAGTTCTGATCCTGCCGGATGGGTTGCACACGTGGCCTAAGCGGGACTACCTTTGAGGCTCCTAGGCAAGTTGGCTTCGTCACCTGCTCTCAGGCCAAAGAGACAATACGACTATTCCCTATCATCGTTCTACCTGGAAGTGTGTTAAAATTTTTCCATTAATTGCTTTTCCTACTTTCCTTAAACGATTAAACGGTTGAACAATCGGTACAGACTCATACAGGTACAAGTCCGTGAGTTTCTTTTTCGACACATTGGGTACTACTCCTAAATTCAAGTGCGACGACGTAATACTCTCGTTCCTATACGCATACATGCATATGAATTACAACTACGATTACAGTAAATTAGCTAAATACAACGTCCAACAAGCGAATTTGTATTCCCGGTTCCTATAAAAAATATCCTTCCCATACAGCGTTTAAAGCGTAAGGCTTGAGCTTAGTTCTCTGTTCATTTGTGACCTAAATATTCTAGAAAAGCAACTTGAACAAGCACAAAAGGAGACTGTTTCTTGTCCATGAACATGAGCCAGAATAGGTTCGTAATAGACGGGGTAAGATTTCTCCTAAGTGGCTCTGAGGTCCCGGTAGAGAGCGATTAGGACCGAATTTTCTAATTTTTCTGATTTTCCTAATACAAAATTTATACTAAAATTTAACATCTATTGTCTACATTAATTGTACTTTACCAACACTAAGCATTTTGATATTTTACTTTGGCGGACGAATTTGTGCATTTTGGCAAGACGCTAGATCGAGCCGGATAATGGGAAACGTACTAAAGTGTCCGGTTTAAGCGTAAATCGGGGTTCACTCAGGGCCTCCGTTCACGCTCGGCTCAGCAGAACATTGCTCTACATTATTACCAAAAATTGCGATTATGCCACAAGCGGTAAAGAGAAGAACCGCTAAAGTCCAAGCTCTGAAGTACCAATTAGGGTGTTTAACGTTCTCTCACGAGACGGCTCGGGTGATATTTGGTGCGGATACTTCGTAAACTTGTTCAGCGTACTGAAGAGCTCCAAATGGGCTCTTCCTATTCCTACAAAGGGTTGAAGGCGTTGGCTCAGCCTTCAATTTTCACTGCTAATCTAAGCGGGTACGAGTAACTCGAGGTTCAGCGATAGTTCATTCAAAAGTAATGCTTTAAAGCTGGAAGCAGGTTTACGGGTTTGCAAGAGTGTTATGTACTATTTGGATCGTTCACATTGAACCAAATATGGCAATACTCTAATGGTTCTCAGGCGGAAAGATTAGGCGCGAGGTTATGCGGGTCAACAAACGCATGGTGAACTTATTGATTCGTTCTAGCTTAAATTGTATGATATTGAGAACGATCTATCTGCTGGATCATTGACTGAAAACGAAAACACCTACGCTTGAGCGTGAGATTTGGCCACTGCCGAAGCAATGAACCGCTTTGAGGCGATTCCCAGTTTCCTCAAACTCGATCGGATTATAGTGTGTAATTCGGGCAAATGATGTCCTATTTACTCATACTTCTTATTCGGTGTCCGAAAAGAGAAATCCTTATGCTAGTTCGGTAAATCACTCTCTATCGCTGAGTATGGTACAGGAGACGAGCTCAGGTGGGTCCCTAACCTATGATGCAAGAAGAAGCAGTTCCTGGGTATCAGTTTGATCTATGTAATGGTGTGCTTGTACGTTACAGTTGTGCGTCGTTTTAGTGTCCACTTTGAGACATAGGGGCAGGAGCTAAATTTGTGCTCAGCTCAATAAGAATTTATCTAGGCATAAACCTATAAGTAGCGATGCCTTGTAGGTCATCGGAAATATCCTAGAACTATACAAAAGTTAACTATTCCGACCTCGAAATGGTTATCGAAAAGAGCTCCTGTTGTTACTAGAATTTATTGAGCGTTTCTGGTAATTCCTACTCAATGAGACAAGTCAGCAACCGGTAGACCCGACTGTCGGTACGACGGTGACAAGTTTACCTACTAATTTTGCCCTAATTGACGTTCTCCATTCACTCGGTCTCTTTCGGGATACTTAATCTAATTCGTCGGGCGGATGGGGTAAACCTATAATTTCGTTTTTCGATAATTTGTTAGCCTTTCTCCGCGAAACTTTGCGCGGGGGCTGGGTTCGACTTAGTCTATCGATTTATCAAGATCGGGTCAACGATCCTCACAAAAATTGATCCTTTGGGCCGACACCCGATAGATCAGATATCGCATCTAGCGACATCGACAACTTTGAAATACAAAAATGTTAACGTTCACAATGAGAAATATCAACGCTAGGAAAATTAATATTTTTCTTTTACCATCGAAAATACATGTAAAAGCAAGACCAAAACCTACTTATAAAAGTAGTGAAAATCTATGAAACTTGTGTCGGCTCTGAGCGGGTTCTGCCCTGTTCGGTTACCTGATTTTCGTAAATAATTTTTTGAATAGGCCACGGCTTTGCTGGGGTTAGTAGCGCACGTGCAAGGCCTAAAGAGGCTCTACTCGTGGAGTAAAACTTGTCAAAATTCCTGGAATGGATTTTGAATCATCAGTGATTGAAATTTTGGGCACGGGCGGACTCCTGTCGGGCCGTCGGATTTGTGATTCCGACTCGATATCGTTGGGCTTTAAAGTTGTATTTGGCAGTGGGCATTCCTACGAAGTTTCAAATTTTAAAATATTTCGAATCTACATTTTCGGTGGGGGCAAGCTCCTCATGTTTGTCGGGTTTGTGTTTCCGACGCGATATTTAAAACTTTTATGAATTAAATCAACAGTGAGGATTCTTACGGGAATACGGGCAAAATTTCAGCCAAATTCCTGGAGTAATTCTTGAGAAATAAATTTCCACCCTGAGTGAACTGCCTCACTCTCAGGGAATTTCATTAGCAAATCCGGTTACGGGTTGATCTAAATTCTAGGCTCAATTTAGAAATGTTGGTTACTATTAATATCCGAATAAAATCTCGATAACATTCCTAAAAGAAATCCTGTTATGGAACGATTAATTTGATTCTCGGTCCATTACAATGCGTGCACACGAGCGGTTCGGCGCTCGTTCAATTCATTGCTTAAGAAAAACTGCAAATAAAATCACCTAACAAAATTCGAAAGTAAAACTATGGCCAATGAAGCGGAGCTTTAATTCAAATGTTCGTTGAAGAAAGTTTTATTTAACCTCGGTCGGCTCAAGAACTACACTTTTTTTAATCCTAACTCGACTTAGGAAATCATGTAAAGTAAGTCTATACGAGAGTGTCGCGTTTGTTTGTGTCAATTTCATCGACCGAGGGAGGTTCGGTATGACTTCGTCTTTCGGATGAGCAACGATAAACGGCCAACGGCGATCATGAACCTGTGGGACAAGCTAGGACGGGCAGATCTATCATGTAAACTAAAAGTATGGACTGGGAGTTCAGGGAAGCTTATTCTTATAACTAATCATCACAAACTTCTCGCTTTTACCTGGTTTAGTCTCTGGGCCTATTCACTCCTAGCGTCGGTAATACTATAACTCTACGTTAAGCCTCCCTGTCTACACCTGAAGCGCGACAGAGCCGGTCTGCAAACCGACCGTACCCTGCGCTGTCGAAGTCATACTGAACGCTGCAGAGCTCGTGCAGCTCTGCTTAAATACTGTCGTTTTCAAAAATTTGAATTTGCTATATTAATTCTCTAAAAGTGCTTGGTCATCACTTTTGGGACGATTTGACCCCGATTTATAAGCCTTTCATCAAACTTTCTAATCATCGCGAAATTCGACAAATTTTGGGCCACCTTAATGGGCAATTCAAGTGATTTATTGCCTTCTTAATATAAAACTTATACCATACTTAAATAAAATTATATTAAGCTTGTTACACACACCGTTACTCGACACGTAAACCGAAAGCCGGTACTCCATAGGCCTTCATATTACTTCAAACTTTCAAATTATATTTCTACATGAAGCTTGTATTACCTTTATACGAAATCGTTAGCTTAAATATACTTTTATATTAACTTGAATGGTCAAGTAAGTTGACTCGAGAGAATAAAATTCGATGGTTCTGGCAGCTTAATATAAACTTTAACTTGTGTATAAAACTAATGCCGATTGCTGATAAGAAGTTTCCAGAAATTTCTGATATTGACTTAATATTAACTTTAAATAACGTTAATATAAACTTGGAAAGTTCAAATTAAAATGTTTGCTTACTAACTACATCCACCTAAATTAAGCCATCGTTTATGGTGAAATATTTACTCAAAGAGATGCCAGCTTAATCCAGCTACGATGAAGAACCATCATATCTACCGATGGACGGTTCAAACTAATTTCATATAAATTTGATAACTAATTGTTGACTTTGTGCGGTTATAAAATTAATAGTGGAAACGTGCGCTATTTATATAAACGTGCGTGTGCACATAGCTCGGATCAGCGTCCGTCGAAAAGAGACGCGACTTAAGTAAATAAACAATGGCAACGGGTGCGAAAAGAAGGTCCCACCCCCTCAGTGATGGCCAAATTGCCAAAAGAGCCTTGCATTCGAACTCAGCGAGCCCGATACATATTACATTACTATCAATGTAATATGTAACAGGCCCATTTTCGGACAATAGAAGGGAAATGTGGGCTCTCGGGCGAGCCCATCACAAATTTTATAAAGAATCAAAGTTTTAAATGGCTCCTGCGGGTTCGGGGTACAGTTTTACGGTGTGTTGAGTACATATTTGTGTCGGACTTGACTAGGGGAACCCACTAAGGGATTACACGCCTATCGGGGTATAATTCCTACGATTTTCACGGGGAAGGGTACTCAAAAGTAGGCACAGCGGGTCGTTTTCGGGCTCAAATATAAGCCAAGGTTTCAGTGGTTCTAATGATACTACATACGTATTTTTGTGATAATTGTTCGCTAAATTATTTAATTTTGTGTCATTTGCTTGCTATACGTATACGGATATTTACCAATAAGTCCGTGGATCCTGATCGGATATCCACGGGACCGGTCTCCTTAGAAATACCGTAAAATTTTCTACAAGAAATGTTAAGTTCTTAATTTGCAATTTCTTAATGGTTCCGGCGTTATGGGCCGGAGCCGGTGCTTTTAACTCTAAATTTTCATTTTTTTCTTTCAATTTTATCAGATAACTTAGCCAGCGAAAATGACGCTGGTAGCTGATAAAATTTTAGTTGCTGCAATTTACCAGTGTACTTAGTAATAATGAACACTGGTAAAGTGATATTTCACTTTTTCTACTAATATTTTTGAAAAAAATTGCTCGTTTGCTGTTCGCTCTAGGGCGAACAGCCATACTTTTTGTGGTCCTCACTCGTGAGGACGGCCGTGACGGGTATCCCCACGGCCACTATTTCTATGAAAGTTCGCAATGAGTTCCGCAGTCCTACCGTGCGAGGTAGGGCTATAATTATATATAAATACCTCGGGGCAGGCTGAGAATCGTACCGTTTTATTCATTCGCGAGTCGGGCATGGCAAGGGCTCGCTATACTCGCCTTTTCTACCTATTAAAGAACTGGTTTATGTGCGTGAAATTACCAATTTTTCTCTGAAAATCGGCCTAAACAAATCGAGTTACTCACGACGACTCATACCTCCAAACATGTAAATCATAAGGGTACAAAAAAACAACCCTAATCTATAATGCATAAATGAAAATATATGGTGCAATAGTATCCAAATAGGGACCTTTATGGCCCTGATCAACACAAAAGACCGATATGAATACGGCACAAAAATCATAGGTAAACGGTTATATATAAACAAATGCAATTATACGCATTTAATCAGGGGTAGAACTCGAATATACGACGGTAATCTGGCTGCCAAATCGTGTACCTCCACCTATAAATACATATGAGCGCAAACAACGATTCCAATGGTACACGGATATCAGGAAGTAGCCGCAATTCCGGTTCCGGCGAAAATCGTGTTCCGGTTGCGGTTCCGGCAAAGGGCAAAAACCATACCGGAACCGGAATTCCGGCTTAAAAATTTTGAAATTTTCCACATTTTTGCTTCATCTGTGATCCAAACATAAGTAATATATAAATACACAATGATCAAGCTCCAAAACAACCAAGCAAAATAAAAGGCTCATTAAGCAATTTGCCGTGTGAAACGTAAGTAGGGAACATAATTTCAGTAAAAAATTTCATTACCTGCAGTAGTTTGTTAACAAATCAAAGCCAAGTCGATGCTTGTGGCAGCTATTTTAGATATTCAGAAGTCTGCGGGGTATGTTAGAATTAAACCGGTCCTACTCGGTAACAGAGTATGGATTATGTAGAAGTAATTAGCGTATGCTTGGCTAACATAAATTGCGTCAAGCACCAGCCAGTGCGGTTGTAAACTTTATGGATCAGTCTAAATTGAAGTAAAGTAACGTTATCTGCAACGCAGCCAGAAACTGCTTTCTTGGCAATGAACTGTATTTATTGAAACTACGCGAGCAGCATCATAGTTTGTCTAATTTATAACATTGGTATTAGAAAGTTATCATCATTATCATCTAACTGACGGGCACTGGTTGCCCAACGCCAGCTAAACAGTGTCTCTGACCACGAACATAATATTATAGTATATATACCTTCTATTATTTTACCTTAGAACCATATAAACCAATAATGACAAGTTTCCTACAAAATAACATGTAACAAACGTATGTGTAGTAAAGGGAGGCGACTGGAAACAAAAGCAAATGTTTATTCTGAGCTCCTTGCGTTATAAGCACATTCATTCTGATGCAATATACGCAAGGGTGTATACTTGAAGGCATTTTTGCTCTGCGGGTCCAACACCCGACATAATGATCGATAAATAAACATTATTTAGCTTCCTCAGCCTCTTTAAAGTTCCAGAAAGGCAATAATACCATCGCAATACATTAAGTTTAATGTAAAAGTTTTTTTAATGCATTTTAAATCCACTATGCCTTCATTTCTTCCATCATCTGTTTTACTATATATAAATTTCGAAGACCAGATTCCGGTTCCGGATTCGGTTCAAATGGACGGTTCCGGTTGCTGGTTGTGGTTCCGGTAAATTTCGGTTCCAGTTATTCCCTGACAGGTGGGTATATGTTTTAGCAGAATTGGGCAGATTTTGTAAAGCAAAAAAGCGTTTTAAGTCGGTATATACAATGCTTTGCTATATTGGCTATTTTAGTATGAGGGATCTTGGTCAAAAGGTGTTTTAAAATGGTCTCATGATACCGAATATCTCCGCTACCACTCTAGGTTTATGGATATTATTGATCTTATTATGCACAGGAATTATAAACCAATAATTTTAAGTTTCCTACAGAAGAACATGCAATAAACGTATGTGTAGTAAAGGGAGGCGACTGGAGACAGAACAAAAGTGTGTATTCTACGCTCCAAGCTTTGTAAGCACATTCGATTTGACGCAGTATACGCAATGTTGTATAGTGGAAGACATTTTTTGCTCTGAATGTCCAAAAACCGACATATTTGATCGATAAATAAACATTAATAGCTTCCTCGGTCTCTTTAAAGTTTCAGAAAGGCAATAATGCCATCAAAATTATATTAAGTTTAATGTAAAAGTTATTTTTAACACATTTTAAATCCACTGTACCTTCATTACTTTTTTCATCTGTTTTGCTATATATAGGTTTCGAAGACCAGGTTCCTGTTCCGGTTCCAGATCCGGTTTAAATGGACGGTTCCTGTTCCTCCGCCGGTTATTCGCTGACGGATATATAGCTTTCGATATGATCATGATTATACAAATCAAATACATAATATGCGCTTTTATGGCAAACAGCACACGTTACAACAAAACAATGGTAATGATAATATATAATACGTTACAAGTACGCGGATAGATGCCTTTATGGCTAATCAATAATATGATTATAGCAATGGTATTCAAATCAAATATATATGTATATATCAATCAGTGCCTTTATGGCGATACCAACAGTAAATGGTACGACAAGCATCCATTATGGTAATACAATAACGATGCATTTCCTAAAATGCTAATGATTTCAATGCTGGTCGTGAAACGTCGGCAGTGCAAACCGAAATACTGGAGATACATTTAGTTACATAGTGACACTCTTGGACCTAATTGCTCCTGATTTATTCCGATTACCTATTGTGATTTCGAATTTATTTCAATTACCTATATACATTTATATGGCTATCTCTCATTGGTTTCAATTGTCTACATATATGTATATATAGCGGTTTCCGATTTGTTTCAAATTACGGGCTTACGTATATACGGTGATTCCCGATTTGTTCCGGTTAGAAATGAATGCGCGAGGGCCTATATAATATGTATATCCGAGGGCGGGCGGATTAAGTCGTCTTTCGGTATACACCACCACTGGGCTCGATTTCGGAGGGAATGTACGTGCCAATTTCGTAAATGTTGGCCATTAGACAGTGGCCAGGATTAAACTGTCTCTTAACGATCCAACATGGATCTGTTACACTGGCTTTAGGTTTTAAATGATGCTTCAAACTTTTCAAGCGTTAGACATCTTGGTTGGTTAACAGCGAGGCTTTTCCCGGTGGTTTGGCAGAAAATCCCCGGTTTTTGCTTTAAAACTTATGCATTTTCGCTATTCAACGAAAGCTATGCTTTCATTGATGGGGACCTCTATTATTGGCCGACGACTTTT
Source organism: Trileptium ribeirensis (assembly GCA_030248225.1). Taxonomy (NCBI): domain Eukaryota; kingdom Metazoa; phylum Nematoda; class Enoplea; order Enoplida; family Thoracostomopsidae; genus Trileptium; species Trileptium ribeirensis. The sequence goes on along the minus strand of JASANE010009738.1, from coordinate 7,107 downwards.
CCCTCCGTATGAGAAGGCGATTTCAGACGCTCTCAATAGTAAAATTCATCCTACAATCACACTCTACCCGACATAGCGACTGGAGGGAACACGCCCCAGTACATACTACCCACATTACCCAAAAATTTTCGATTTCGTTCGCGTTGTAACCCAGTAGATTACTTTTTAAAAGTATTAAAATTGACGAATATATTGTTGAACACTAAAGTGTGGCTCCGTTTCCAAATGTATTCAACATTGCAATACTGCTAATCGTGGTTGTATACATCAAATTTTTTAGAACTGTTCATCTAGCTATTATGTGCAATCAAATTATACGTACATATGTGATAAAATCATAATATAATTTTGATAGCATAAAAACGATAGACTAGCAGACCGCAGTAGCACACAAGGTGGGCGCGGCTAAATGGGTCCACTAAGCCGTACATGGAGCCCCAGTAATACAAATAAATCCACGTAGCGTTACATAAAATAATTTGTAAAATTACCCGTTTTTTAATTTATCCCGTACCATTTTCTGCACAAGTACCTTTGAAATCACCGGTTTTTCTTTTCATTCCCAGATTCCCCGGCGCTGCTCATCCTGGTCATAAACTAGCAACTCTATCGAGATTACAGAGCGTAGCGAACCATAGGCACACCCCCCTTTTTGTATGCACAGCCAATCAGCTCTCGATAGCATGCGTCGATAGGCTATATGTGGATATCACACAATACCGCCCAAGATAGCACAAAACTATCCCCAGAAATGAGTCTCCATGCCCGAAAACCCCAAGTGCAAGCTATCAGGCACCCAGGATATCACAACAGAATTAAGAATTTTGGGCGAGGAACCACGGGGGCGCCATACCTCAAACCCCCATAATTCCAGAATGGAGCCTTAATCGAAAAACAAAAAGAAGCATCGGTATTTATCATTTTAGTACTTAATAAAACCAACCAGAGAAAAAATCGTAGTTAAGATAAAAATAACCTTGCTTCCGTGAAGGGTACTAAAATGGGGTAAAATGGGGCCCAAACTCACATTTTAACCCATGACCCCTGAAACAAACCCCAAATCAAAAACGCTATGGTATGTTTAAGAGGAAACATAATTATTATGTTTTACGTACTTTATGAAACCATTTATTTTTATTGATTTACTTAAGCAGTAGCCGTTGGTTTCATATTTTCAGATTTACTGCAGAGTTATTCCCTACCTAAGAATAGTTGAGTGCATAAACAGTAATTTGAACCCTAAATTCAGAATAGTAAATTTTATTCAGAAGAAGCATGCATTGATGATTCGCTTAACTGTTTCTCAACGAAGAATTCAACCAAATTTGTGTTTACCCGCAAACTTCAAACTGTTTGTTGTTGCAACTACTGCTTTTTGCAATTTATGTACGGCGCCTGATATTAGCATTGTTAACAATGTGCTGCATGAAAATATCCGGGTTTTCAACACATTTCCGTATCACAAACACGATATATTAATTTATGAACTAAACAGCTAGAATTCATGCATCATGGTCAGAAAAGCAGTCTGTAAGCAATGATCCTGGGGTTCGGCTATAGGGGAAGGGGAAGCTGACCCGTCATGTCCAGCCGCTAAACCTTATCAAAAGGCCATCCCCCTCCCCGAAAGTTTGATCCCAATAAATTTTTACCTACGACCAACGTAAGGCACAATTTTAGCGAGTTCTGGTATGTTTACCCATTTCTGCCTTAGAATGCAGTAATGCTGACGCAGACATGTTTATAAAACGACATTATAAATATGAAAATCTATACATAATACACATATTTATAATATATGTATATAATAATTATAAAATATTTGCCCCCACCCCGAAATAGGGTTTTCAGACTTGACCCCGATAGCGCCCGCCGGAACTGAGTGCTGCTTCCCCCATATTCCCTCGAAATTCGTTAGATAAATTAAAAATGTTGTTAGAGCCGTGTTCAAAATTTTGGCTCCATTTATTAAATTTTTTCGGAACTGTGCGGAAAGCGTTTCAGTGTTGCTGGAGAATAAATAAATTTTGTTCGATGTTCGTTAGTTTGAAACGTCACACTCATTTCTAGCGAATACTGTACACAGATAAAGTCAGTAAACCCTTGGTACCAAGCTTCCAAACTTAACGTATAGTGAACACCAAAGAAAATTCACTCTCTTTGATTCCAGAAAAAATTCCATTTTCGTCCACGACCAGACAAATCAAAATTAAATGGTTAAAGAACCTGAGGTTCTGAATTTAGTGGTTTAACAAACTGGTGGTCTCAAGATGGTGGTGCAAGAGCATGAGGGTACAAGTTTGGTTGTCAAAGGACATGGCTGGCATATAAGTTTCACGGTCTAAGAACATGGATGGTGTCTGAATTTGGTAGTCGAAGAACCTAGGGTGTCCCAAAGGGATTAAGTGGTCCCAGAGCACAGGTTCATAAACCTGTGGAAGGGGACATAAGCGCGAAAACGACCGCGACATACTGCATACCTCGGAAATTCGCAAGATAAAGTTAGAGAGTGTCACTCTTTTCAGCGCAGCGGACTATCACGGACTCTTGGTTTTACTAAGCTATAACTAGAATATTGTTTTTGCAAATTTCATCTGTTCGAGCACAAAAACACACTTCGCTTCTGCATTAACTACGTTAGTAGCCAAGCAAACAGAAAACAAAATACCTATTTAGTTTATTCCACGACATCGCGTCGATAAGTCGCTTCAAATAAGAAACGGGAATGAAATTACGTGCAGTGTCGATCAAAACTCCACGATAAGGATACGCTGGTTGGTCAACAATATTTGCTCCACACACTATAAACGTGCTGTTTGAGATCGGATCGTAGTCAATAAGTTGCAGAAGCGTTTCCAGGGCATGCCGAGCACCAAATATTGTATGTGATTCAATCTAAATATTTGTCAGCCAAAAAGCTAACGAAATTTACATAAATACTGGTCTCAAAGTGAATGCTTATTGCGCTAGCTTGACCAATACGACCTATGCAATACGAAAACAGTAAACCATAAAATTATGTAAATACAGCAGCCGGGCTACACCTAAGAATTGAGAGTGCATTTTTCGCTGAGGCTCGGCAAAGTGACCTTAGATTTGTGAAAAAGTAGCACATTTATTGGCAGGAAAATTGGAACAGTGAAATAGACATCAGCATACGCAGTGCGAAAATGCTCATTGCTGTCAACCGTCAACCGCTGTTGTACAGCTTGTGCCAGATAGGTCTAATTTTGAGTATGGGTGTATGTGAGAGAGTCGTCACGCAGCATCCTGAATTACTGATGAAGCAATACTAATCATTACACTCATTACACCAATATCACAAAGGCGATTATCAATACAACATGCAGCCACCTTCTCTGAACGGGTTCCGTGATAGACCCTACAGATCAACTACAAAAACCAATGTTTCCGGTTCACATAATAATGATTCATGTACTTATTTCACCCAGTATATATCATGCTGGCTTTCACACTCATTGCATTCGCTTCATAAGAGTGACCATTTGGAGGCATAGCTTCTCTAGGAAACGGCAATAATTTTGTTCCAAGACTGAACTAATGCACAAATACATAAGAGAACCGCACACGCTCTCCAAAGATATCTAAAATATGAAAAGCTGTCTGCTGTAAATGAATGTATTGAAGTTACGATGATAATCTTAAATTTCGTGCATTTTTAAGTTTCACTGTGCACCTTTCGAATACTGTGTTTTTACCAAAAATACTTGACTGCATAGAGTTTTTAAATTTCTCTGTCATTAGCACCTTGAGACAAATTAATGCCTACCCATATATCCTATCACAATAAGTTGAATCTGAAAAAGACATATTGAGTCGTGCTAATACATTAACTTGAGAGCCAGGAGCGTGAAAATGTTAGTAATAGTGTGTACCCATAACCTCAACAGAACGCGCTAGGAATGACGGTCCTCTTTCGAGGGAGCGAGCAGTGTTATAAAACATTTGAAGCAGCTAGCGAAGTTTCAAACGATCAACGGTCATTTCTGGCGAGAACTATATGAATGCGGATTGAGCGAACAGGAAAACATTTGGTTTCATATAAAACCCCACGTAGGTTGCTGTGTTTATACGAAACTATGCTGTACTCCCTCGTACATTCAAGCTTACAGCTTAATCATTAAGGGACAAAATAATACAATAAACCGAGAGATTAGCTAGTATTGGTAACCACTGTCATCCTGAGCATATTATTCACATTTAAGCACAATTCGCAAGGAAGTGCTCCAAATTTGCGTGAACATAAATTAGCAGAATATGTTGGAAATGAAGTAAGAAAGATAATAAATGCTAATAGTGGAAAACTTTTAATACTGTATTACTGTAACCAATCGTTGCGTTTGCAATATAAGCTTCATGAACTAACTTCAGTTCTCCGAGGCACCAATTTCGCTATGCTTAATTCGAGTACCGTGCTAGAGTTGTGAGTTTTGAAACTGTAATATGTCATTTTATAAATGAAAAAGTAGGCTGAGCGAAGCTAGGCCGTGACAAATTTATTTTTGTAAAAATTTTAAATTCCTAGGCAGCAAAAATGCTTATAGCTTATATATTTATTGATGAAACGCCTGGAATATTTCAAAAAGGTTTGGGCTTTTTTTGAAAAAATTGTGCTTTTGCCCTGAAACAAACCTGCTTGAGACTAAAATTTAGCCGCGAAATTTAAACTTTCAGCGTTTAATGCTACTTTAATCGTTGAGTTTGTTTAATATATTTTATTATTCACCGGACGAAAAATCGGAGAAGCCGGACTGGACTTGTGGTTTTTGTGTGCATTTTTATGGAACTTTGAGAAAATTCATATTTTGCACAAAATCTCTGCCTTCTGTTGTACTACTAGCGGCGCAACTTCGTTTCACAAAGCTAGATCCTGTTCGATCCAAAGCGAACCGTGTCAATTCAGATTAGTTTAAGAGGGCCTAAATTGTGGGAGGAGCATGCACCTATTTGGCCGCTGCGACCTTGTAATCCTTCGAATCTTCTAAAATAATGGTGGACTGGTCCGATTCTTACAGTTATAAGGGGCGGTAAAGCTTTGGTGACTACCCCGCAAAAATACGTAAAAGCTATAAAAGTCTACATATTAGATTTAATTACACATTCCTTAATGTACTATGATATATGAGCCAAATGAGTGCGACCCTTCATATACAATAGATTGCAGTTTTCTTAAGGATAGCGGTCTCACAAGGTTATTTTCCAATATTTATTCGTTTGAGCAGTATCTGGAGTAATTATAAACCCATCATCAGTCATTTCTGCGCATGAAAACAAAAGGCTCGTAACTTAAACTTCACGACCAGGAGTGACGAAGACCGGCTCCCAAATGGGTGGAGATACCACAAAGCTATTACTAAAGATTGGATAAGCATATTCACTAAACGATTAAATAGTCATATCTGGCAATCCATATTACCTAATTAATAGTTGAAGTTAAATTTTTTTATTGTAGGCGTGATAAATCTTATCCTCCGTCTATCGGCATTCATATTCTGTAATACCCCATACCAAATCGCGACCCTTTGTTACGGAACTATGGAAATTGGAGCAATATTTCGCTAACAGAAAATTGGTGAAATCAGAAACAAGTGCTAAAATTTTCACCTTGTGTTCGAACAGAACTTTGACGATTTTCAATTTGCAACTTTATTAAATTTAGCAAAACCATTAAATTGTGTAATATTGCTTGTTTTACGGTGTATCTTATGCAAGATAATACATCTCTAACGGTTTCCTAAAAAACAAACCGGTATGAACTACAGGGGTGTCACAGCGCCGGGCATGGAGCTAATTCCTCATATTCATCTGTTGACCATATCGCGCGGAAGGTTTGAGTCTTAATTTTTTCTTTATATTCACAACAAATTTTTATCTCACACGGCTGCAATGTAATCTAAACAAATTAAACATTTTTCCTGTTTGAGTCATAAAATGTCGTACTGGAAATGCGTGTATACAATAAAATATACAATGAAATACGTGTATACAATGATGCAGTCATACATAAAATTATATTACGTATGTCTAAATAAACGCATATCACATTATCCATTTATAACATTATTCAAATTATTGTCCTACACCATTACTCAAACTCAAGTTCACGCCCGATCCGAAAGCCCCCTATTGCCAGAAGACGCGGGAATACAGGATTTATGCCCGTCTCTCAGTTCAGAAGCTGAAGGACTGAAAATCATTTTTACCAAAATATATTCAGCATGGCTTACGTAGGACTCAACAAGTTCGAACTAAAGGAAAATCAACTATATTATATACAGTGTATAACTCCATGCCTGTTGCAATTTTCTGGTACAATTCGTAATATTTCAACCAAAATTACGATCCCAAAGCATGATTTTGCACAAATTTTGACCAAAAAAATTGTTACCCAACTCTTTCAAAATAATTAAGAGTACTGCCTTCATATTTCATAACAGGGTCAGCAAGCGATAGACCTACGCAATTTGGCTAGTAACCAAGTGTTTTAAGCCGACATTATTCGCTTATAGTACCAACAGCCAAAACTATATTCAGAGGTATTGAGAATAAAAACTCAAACAGGCAATTTCCAAACAAAGCTGACAGTTAGTTGAGACGACAAAATGAAACGGAGAGCTCCAGGGGAAAATCATAAAAAAATAAATTTTTATCTATCGATATAACTCATAACTAATCATCAGGTCTATGGATTTCGACAAAACTTTTATGTTCGATAATAAACTTATTCATGTGCTGTTTAGATGACTTTAAGTGTTGCGACCTCGTCTTCCAGTGATCAAAATAGCAAAGAAACCCGTTTTAATGGTCCTAGTCTGGCCATAAAAGTACATGTGTCACAGTTCATATCTAGTGGAATAATTTCATCGAATTCTAGAACTTCGCTGAACATAACTTTTATGAGGGATCATCCCTATGCTTCTGTGAGCTCGAATATTGTTTGTCGACCCTTTGCGAAAAATACCGTTTCAAATTTCGGTATGTTATAGAGTGTATTCACCTTACAGCGACTGTCTATTCGATCATCTACCAAGCTACGCTGAATACGGTGTTTTGTTACCTAGAAACAACCACAGCAATATATCGCAT